>CP053460.1:137268846-137539930 GCA_022644695.1 Cenchrus purpureus | reverse complement strand
GCATTCACCAGTGGGGCACTCGCTACAACATTGTCAGAGACATTGCAACCGGATTGCAGTACGTTCACCATGTACGAGCCAATGGTGCTCCACCGCGACATCAAGGCGAGCAACATCCTGATCGACCTCACCTTCCAAGCTCGCCTCGGCGACTTTGGGCTTGCCTGCGTGCTCGCCGACGGCAAGAACTCCTACACTGACTATGGCGCCCCGGAACCATCGGCTTCAGGTCGCCAGAGTACATATACAGCAACGGGGCCACGAGGAAGACGGACATTTTCGCTTTTGGAGTGCTCGTCCTTGAGATTGTTACAGGGAAGAGGGCAGTCGGCAGGGACATGCAGTTCGGGCATGTCACGGATTGGGTCTGAGTCTTCATTCAGAGGGTAACCTACTTGCCGCCGTTGATGCTGCCGTGCTCACCACCGGCGGGGAGTTTGATGCCGAGGAGGCCATAAGGCTGCTGCAGCTCGGCATGGCGTGCAGCAACCCAGAACCCAGCCGACCGGCCGAGCATGGTGGACGTGGTGAGGATCATCGGCAAGTCGGTGCCGCCGCCGGACATACCACCTTCCAAGCCGTCGATGGTGTGGCCACCGGAAGGTGGGACGACTCATCAGTAACCTCTGATTACAGCACTTCAACGAGTAACTTGGACAGGACCTCATCGACGTTCATGGTTGAGACGATGACGGCGGGCGAGCAAGAACGACACATCTCTTCTGAAAATGTACGCGGCGACAGATTGACGGGTTATCACCCCAGAGGAAGATCTTCGACGGAGGCCATCTCCGATTATCAGTCAGCACATGCAACAACGAGTTGAAGAATTGAAGGTATTAGCTGCTGACTCTATATATCTATGCTAAATGTAGGTTGCTTACAGCTGCCTTGGTTGGAAGCTGATCTCTACTGATAAAGCCACATGCATGTGTTTCATAGTACTGTACATGTATATTTTCTTTAATTGTATGTGTTGGTACAGTACTCCAACAGTATATATGTAGTACAGTCATGGTATATGTACGAATAAGCTGTTGGTTGATGAAAGAGAATAGGTTGGTACCACTGAAATGAAGCATATGAGATTACGTGGATGATGTGTTTTTTTTCTTGTGAATTTGGATGATCTAGTGTTTGTGATGAGTAATTGCTGACAAATTAGTCTGAAATCAAGAAGATAGTTCACATTTCCATGTACTGCGGTGTCGGCGTCGCAGTAACAGATAATTTGGAATAGAGGGGTAGCATTCAACATTTAACTCAGACATATTGAAAGTGACTTATATGTATGATCAGAGCAACCTGGCTCCTCAATTCTCAAATTTAGGAGAAAACAGAGCTACCAACCTACCATGTCGTTATTGAGTCATCTATTGTTCTCTGTGGCAATAATATGGACAATTTAAAATAAATATTCTTTACCTCTCAGATCTCTAATCTTATTGGTCGATACTAGCAGAGTCCTTCGACGTTTGAGAATTTGGATCATGCCATGTCACCCGTCTACACAACCCTTTATAGTGACATTCCTAACTCATTCAAAATAAAACTAATTTAAAGTGCTAGATCACATCCTTACTTGTTTTGTATTTCTTAATAATTTTACCAAAACCGAGAAGCTAGATGCCTTTTCAATCTTCCTTTTAATTTTTGATTCAAAACAACACAATACGGCTCACAGATGAGATAATAAAGCAGTTTTGTAATTAACAGTATACTGTAAGATAATAAAATATGTGCATTTGAAATGTGATTTCAAGTTTTGTATCAAATGCCAATTACACACATTTTAAGGAATTGAGAGTAAGAGAGCGCCCCCAGTGTCTTTCCATCCGTTGGTGCAACAAAGTATGTGAAGATAATATACACGATGTTTATGGCAATATATAGACATTACATCACACAAATTACGGTGAATAATACCGAGTCTCACACGTTAGCATTAAAGTTCTTGAGAGAATTCAAAGTCACAAATGTTAAGCCTAACACAACCACTAGGGTCATAGCACTATTACACATAAGTTTTAAATTTTCATACACCAATAAGATAAAAGTAGACAGATGATGGAGCTGTTGTGCTCTGCCAGGCCCAGACGGAGAGACCGGAACATCTGACAGCAGCTGAATGCTCCAGCGCAGATCAGCCAAGGTGATTAAGATCATTCTTCCCTTTTGGCAAATAGAAGGGCTTCTTTGAGGCTACTTTTCATCAAATCAGATGGCGCCTTGCAAATAGAAGGGCTTCTTCAAGTGTACCCTTGTCGTGAGTTAAAAGATTAGCTGCGTTGTATAAACTTAACAAGCCCTTCAGGTTATTAGTTATGTCATTGATAAAGTGCCCATCTTCGTGCTTGAACTTGTCAAATTCACCTATGCAGTAAATTAATATAAGTTATATTCTTGTTATAAGAAGCATTTAATTATTCATAAATCACATTGGTGTGCCATCATACCTGTGGAAACCCAAAACCCATGATGCCTAAGTAAGCAAAACGAAGGGCAACCTCATGAAGGCTTGAGCTGTTGAATTGACCCCTATGGATGCTGCTTAAGGTGGTGGCTATTTGTTCCTTGAAATGGTGATCTATTCCCAAATGTTGCAGCACATCTACTAGGTCCAAATTTCCCACAACATTATTGCAAGCCCTCAAATAGACCACTCACTTCCCCTTTCAGTTGATTGATTTTCTCTAACATCTTTTATCTGAAATCTGCCATTATGAAAGGACGAAGACGTGTCACTGTTTTGGTACACAATCATACAAATTAAGGTGTTAGTTGAGCATTTTGTGTTGGTAACTCATGGCTACTTTATACTTACAATAAAATAGTTATAGAAATATTACAATTTTTCAAGGAAATAGGAAGGCCAGATATTATTGTGTGTGTTTTCCAAAAATAAAAGAGAAGCGACATGTTTTCAGCAAATAGCTCTACAGTTTGAACCAAGAGAAATTTTTAGAATAAAATTAATGGCAGTTGTCCATCTGGTGAAACCTAACGTAGTAGGACCAAGTACCAAAATAGTTGGACCAACAACCAATTTTATTTATTTAATTTTAACTTTTCATTATATTGGATGGTGGGAAAATCATAACACAAGGTAGTTCCAACAAGTATATTCCGGTACTTTACAAGTACCGTAACAAACTTTGAACTAAATGCTAGTGACCATGCGTTTCCAACATTTTTTGTTGAAATTTTAGAGTGCTTGAAATTAATGAGAGTCTTTCATCTGACAAAATATAATGGGGAAGTACACTACCCCAGAACGACAAGTTCTGTCAGACTAAAACCGCGAAAGCCTCAAAACCGTCAGAACATGATTCCCACGGTTCCCCGTCAGGAACTGACCCACAGGACAGCTGGTCAGGAAAGACGATCTTTCCTGACGGCCACCGTCAGGAACAATTTCCTGGCGGCGGCTCCTGACAGCAGCGCTGAGGATGCTTCTTAGGATCAGTTCCTGACGGTAAAACCGTCGAAACCATCTAACACAGGTATAAAAAAATAATGCATACACACGTGTAGATAAGCATCCATGATCACAAATTCACAACAGCAACAAATCCAATTTGCACGACAATTTCATATACATGTCCTTTACAGATCTACATCCACCATTACACTTCAACTTTATCAAATCCAATTTGCGTGAGAGTTCCCTATACATTTCTTATAATTGGTATATGCACTGCCCTAAATATACATCTTCTAAAGATTGCTTAAAAATCAATAAGTAACCCATTGTATATGCACTGAAGTTCACCTTGAATTTGAACTGTAGTATTACAAATGACAATGGTGGTTCCCGCTAACTGTATCCTATTGTATTTTGTACTGACGAAGAAAACAAATTAACTCGATCAGATGGCAGTGATGTTCATGATATCAAAACAGAAAAGTAGTAGTGATAGAACTACCAATTCATCCATCTGCCTATATCTAGTTCTCAACTGAAGAATTTTCAAGTTAAGGAAAGCATGCATTCATAAAAAGAAATTTAGTAAACACTAATCTATTTCTGAACTATAAAAACTTCCAATTGAAGATACATACAAGCTTAGGGGATCACATAAGCTTATATGCCAATTCAATCATATTGTGATGCCACCTTGGCACAGAAGTATTCGATTTCACAAACTAGATAATTGGTAACTAACTGATTAACTTCTTATACCTGATTAAGGGATGAGATCGAGCTGCCACAACTAGGAATTTGCTGCCCTGAAATTAAATTGAATCAGATCAAATATTTGCATTGCTACTTTGGTACAGCTATAAAAAAAAACACCCATGTTTCTGATGATCTTCTTATACCTGATCAAGGGATGAGATAGCAAACCACAGTTACTGCAAGGTTGGCACAACTATGACTTTGCTGCCCTGAAATTGAATTGAATTAGATCCAATATTTGTATGTAACTTTGGTACAGTAATAAAATGCTAGATCATATTTACAGACAAGTTGAATGTCTGAACAAAATACCATAGTTTATTTTCCTCCAGGGACATTATTATGCGCTCTAAAGGGAGTAGTGATGCTAATGTGTTATAGAAACTAATTAACAAGATGTAAAATCCAGGGATATCATCAATTGCATCAGTGTTGCAATTTTTAATTGACTCAAATAAGCAAATAAATGTCATGTTTTCTCATCAGAACTGTCTTCCAAATCAATCTCTACTGCAAAGCAAAAGCAAAGCCAGACATAGACAGAGAACTGTACCAAATCGGACCTGATGCATGATTAAGGACCCGGACTCATCAAGCGTGTAGGAGGGCGGCCGTCTGCCCAGCGGCGTGCAGCAGAGGCGGAGAAACTCAGCGCAGATCCGGTAGGGATGCCCGGATCCGCGCATGCCGCCTCCATCTGCAGGTGTGCAGCACCTCTTGCGCCTCCTCCACGTCAGACGGCCGCCGCCATGGTCGTCGCTCCCCTCGGGTGAGGTGAGAGAGATGGAGGAGAAAGTAGATCAGAGCTAGGTTGGGGAATAAAAGATGAGATGAGAGGAAGACATGCCCACCGCGACTGCTTTTGGATGGGCTTGATGCTGAAGCGGTGGGGCGCCGGGCAGCTGCTTGATGCCGCGGTGGATCCCGGCGAGTGGCAGCGGGAGGTCGCCTCGCGTGGAGGGGAGGCGGGCGGCACCACAACACGCGGGAGAATGGGGCTGTCGTGGACCTTCCAGGGCCCACTACCTCGGTGGGTACCGGGACCGACTACTCGGTGGGCCCACAGGACTACTCGACTTCTGTTGCCACGGCACGATGGCGTGAAGCACAAGGCTCTGAGAGGAGAAACCGGATAGGAAGCATGCATGTCCCCGTATAGAGGACTCCTAGGCGTGCTCGACTAGTACTCTCTCCACTGAACCGACTTGTAACCCTGCCTCCCGGACTATATAAGGCGGCGGGGACCCCCCTCTCACGGCTTAAGATTGCATCATCTTGTAATCGCACCCAATCAATCGAGCCATGACATCGGGACGTGAGGGTATTACGCACCATGCCCGAACACCTGTCTAAATTGTGTGCCACGTGTCTCTTCCTTGATTCGATCTCGGCGAGGCCACATTCATCTACTTGGTGTACTCCCCTTAGTAGGTTGCGGTCTAAAACACCGGCGGTGGCCGCGGGTAGGGATCTCGCCGAAGATCTCATGGCGAACTCGGCGGCTTCCGTCTACATCAAGCCAATCGCCTTCAAGCGGCGACACCTTCGTCTTGATTGCACAGGTGCACGCGCTGGCGGGCGCGGATCTTTCAACGCCGCCTCACCATGCCGCCCAACCCGGAGACCCGGCCTCGTGACACTTCCGGAGTAGTCACGGGCGAACTCGCCGCAAATTGCTTTCTTGAGCTTGGATCCGCCTCCAACTCGGGCTCGGCGTCCCGTGAGCTATCGTGTCGCGGCAACTCAGCCATCGCGTGGACTCCCCCACCCAGAGCACTTCACGCGTGGCCCCAGCGTCGGCGGGGCCCACGAAGGCTCCACTACCGCCGGGCGGCAAGGCCCGTGCCGAGTGCGACTCGGACTCGACACCGCTCCGGCCACGCCTCGGACTCCAACCCCTTTTGGCTTCTACTCGGACTCGCGTCGAGTTCGACTTGGTCGGACCACGAGGATCCGAGTCGAGAACAACTCCAGCAACCCCTGTCGGGACCCGCCCGGCTTGGTCATAACATCTACACCCGCGGAAGATTTGTCTCTGGCGGACCGCAAGCCAGCCCGGCGAGCGGGAACTCACGCTCGTCGCCTACCTCGACTCGCTTCCCTTCCGTGAGGAAACGCCACTCGCCGAGCCGAGGAGTACACCCCAGCGGAGGTGGCGAAGTTCGACTCAGTCTTGGCAACCCCGACCGCCTCTTCAGCTGCCGCGACACGCCAGACCCTCGTGGGACAGCAGCGGACCCGATACCTCGAAGACATCTCCGCGGAGCTGTCTGCCGGCGCACCCGCGGATGAGCCCGACGCCAACAGTGGACGCCGGCGTGAGCGGCGTAGAACGACCAGGCGACGGCTGTCTTCGAGACAACCTCCCCATCCGCGAACTCAGAGGCTCTCGACCAAGTCGAGAGTAGAGTACACACTACCCCGAGCAATGCCTCATGTCGATCACATGTCGATCGCACGCCAAGCTCGTGGGATGCGTGCGTGAGAAGTCATCGCCAAGCTTGCAAGACGCTTACTTCATGCGGTGACCTTGGTCACTCACCGCCCGCCAGAATCGCGATAACGAAGCCACAAGTCGCAGCGCCGGACCTCGGTCGTAACCGTACTCGAGCCGAGCTGCCGGCCAATCCAACCGTGCACTCGTGCAACGGCCGCGGACCTCTCAGGTGGCGCAATAGCTTGCCGCCGGGCGGCGATCGTGGAGATCGTCTCATCGCGACCGGGCGGCGGAGGCGGCATGACGGCGAAGCTCCAACCATAGGGGCCAATAGAAGGGCGGCTGCGGTGAGGCGCATCACGGCCGGACGCCACGCGAATAGCCACGCCTCCGAGCCTCGGGCGGCCGGCGCCCGCCGAAGATTGAAGAACTACGAGAAGGCTTCCACGTCGCGACAACGACGGCTTCCCCCTTCTCTCTGACGCCGACCGCAACCTCCTCCTCCGAGAAATTCAAGCCTCGAATCACCACGACGCGGCAAGATCATCTGTGCAAAGGCTCGATGTTACGCCCTCCTCCATCGAGAACGCCGGGTGGCAACAATGACACCAAGTGCCTATATTTCCTTCCGCCCGACCCTGGCACGCTTACATGGCTCGAGTCACTTGAGAAGTACTTTCGATCGACAAGTGGGACCAGCTGAAGGAGCGAGTTCACCAACAACGCGGGCGCTATGGGCCGCTCGGGTACTCGCATGGACCCAGCTATGGTGAAGCGGGGAACAAGCGAGACCGCAGCATACATGCGGCGTTTCTTGACAAGCGCGGCTGGTCGATGTCTCGACAAAGTCATCGACCTCTTCCAAGACGGTCTCTACCACCATCGGCTTTCGAAGACTTGGCCGTCGCCACCAAGCTCCATCACCCACCTCAAGGACATGATCACGTCACGGGCGATGAAGAAGACAAGGCCAACGCCAAATCGACGCCATCCGTGGCAAGAGCAAGCAGCAAGGGCGGCAGCGAAAGAACAACGGAACCAAGGCGGTTCGCAGCAACAACAACTACGGGTCCCAACGCAGCGCCAAGCGACAACACGTGCTATCCAGCGCCTGAGGAGAACTCAAGAAGACCTCACGCTTCAAAGACTTGTTGAAGGAGAAGTGCGTGGTATCTGGATGACAACCACACCACCGAGCGGTGCTACCAACTCAAAGTAGCACTCAAGGATACTCCGAGCCACGGCACCCCATGACAAGAAAGGCAAGAAGAAGAACGGCGAAGGCAATGGCGACTTCCAGAACCCGACAAGGACGGTGAACGTCCTCTTGAGAGCTACCAGGTGACGGGTCCAAAAGGCTACCTCGGAAGTCATGAGAATTGAACTGTCGGCCCCGACTCGGTGGTCGGAGGTACCCAATACCTTCTCCCGCGGATCAATGGACTAGCTTCTCGAACCGAGCGGTTCCACTCGTCCCGAAGCCGGTGGTCGGCTCCAAGCTCAACAAGGTCCTCATCGGCGTGGAAGCGGGCATAACGTCCTTTTCACCAAGACCTTGAAGAAGATGAAGCTCGACATCACCCACATGCTCACCAAGAGCACCTCGCCTTCATTTACATCGTCCCTCGAAAGCGGCTATTCCACCTGGCTCATGGTCCTGCCGATTACCTTGAGGGAATCTCGGGACAACCTATCGCATCGAGGTACATCAAGTTCAAGTCATGGAGTTTTGTGCGTGAGGGAGTTTGTGCTGTTCTGTGGGCCTAGGACTAGATTCCCTGTCGGTTTCCAAAACCGTCGGGAAACATATGGCCTTTCACGTAGGTTTTCTTCAGCCGAGTGCAGTTCTGTCGGTTTTGAAACCCGACAGGAAACAATAAAACCGTCGAGAATGTGACGGATTCTCGTAGTGCCGCATCAAGAAGTACTACGGGTACCTAAAGGGAAGTATCATGAGTACAAAAATAATGAAAAATTACTATGATACCCATTTAATTATGTGTGAATTTATTAAAACTTGGTAAGAAGAATATTAAGAAAGAAAAGTACTTGCAAATGCCACAGCTACTTTCAAGTACCTTCCACCGTATTTTACAAGCACCGTAAAAGAAAGTATTTGATCCCTTTGGATGTTTCATTCTTCTTACTTACATCTAACAAGAGAACTCATAAGTGCAATTATGTCCCCGATGACAAAATGGAATTAGGCATGGCTATGGAAGTGTAAAATGATGACAAATTGATTGATTGCTACGAAACATGCCTGCAGCAGCTCAGTCATATATCCGGTTAGGATTTTCCTTGAGAATCATTCTCTCATCTCTTGTAAGCCACCGTTCAGCGTTGTAACCTAACTCGATATAGTGAAGATTTGTTGGTGGCGCTGTGGTTTTCCTTCCGCATTGGGAGGTTTTCCAAGTTAAGGGTGTATTTGGTTCTGCTATGGCTTTTGGAAAAGCTGTTGTGGGCTGCGACTTTTGAAAAAGTTGTTGTGAAAAACCTGCTGTCGAAAAGCGAAGACCGTTTGGTTCACCATGGCTTTTGAAATAGCTAGTCTCACTTCCAAGTGGGTCCCACATGCCATACACCCATTAGATCTTCTTCTTCGTCTAGTCACTCTGACATGCTGCGCTGGAGGAATCGAGTCCAGGGGCAGCACCCTCGGCCCCATGAGGCTGGCACTAATTGATAATATATTCTTCTCTGACTCAAGAGGAGGAGCAAATCGTCGTCGTAAGACCTCCTTCATCTCATAGCAAGAAGTACAGTAGTCATCACCATGTTCCCTCATTCTTCTTGAACCATAATGTCACAGGAAGAGAAACTTTGTTTCATTTGCCAGTTAATGGCATTCACCAATCATATAACAGTTTATTATAGCATCCTCCCAGTCATAATATCCAGATGGAGAAGTGGTTGAATATAGAGTTGGAACATACTAAAGGTATATATCAAAATTGTAAGCCATAACCACAAATCAATGGAAAGCACCGTGAGCAACCTAGCAAACTGATACCACCTGATAAGGACACAGCAACGATGTCTGAATATTTGTCCCAATCTTTCACGGTACTATTTGCAATGAAACCACTATCTGCAAATTGCTAATATTCCTCAAGATAGCAGTTACACCTCTTCTCAGATTGTAAAAGGTTCAAACAGCGACGACAACACTAATCAATTCCAGAACACAATTGATCTCGCAGCAAATGAAAACTATAGTTGTGATTAATTTAATCTCCAATCAGATGCAAGCAAGCCTCATGTACTGGACCAAACAAGATAGCACTAGCAGTCCAAGATTCAGCACCGTAACGTAGGAATAAACCTACTCAAATGTATTCCTCAATAATCAGTACTAGTGCAAAGACAGATATAGGAATTGGCTTACAAGATTGCAGACCAAACCCTAGATAATTTCTTCCACCGCCGCTATGAACCACAATCATAAGAACGGGAACTCCAAGATTCAAGCGATGCACCAATCGTTGCAACTCGATCACGTGCTCAACTCAAATCCACACGAGGATTGGTTGGGAAGAGGAGAGAACTCTCATTGTTCTTAGGAGGAACCCTAGACAAGAGTCACTCTCAAAATAAAATCCAATCTAACCTGTTACAGGGCATCGTCCGCTATAAGGCACGCAGGCCAGCCATCCTATCGAAACACAAAAGGATTCGGCGGCGACGAACGTCTGGTTGACTCTAACCCGACCTGACCTTAATTAAAGATCTCCACGTGCTTGCATGCCATGCATTCTCTTTGCGTATTGTATTCCTTTAAAAATCAACTTGCATGGTAAAATAGATGTACCAGATGAGACCCTTCCTTCATATTGCTTTGTTTTGCATCAAAGAAAATGTGCCAATTTGTATAAAATCCAAATAATTATCAAGAGCTTTCATATTATTCCAAAGGCTTTTAGAAAGACCACAAAGAAATGTGCCAATTTGTATAAAATCCAAATAATTATCGGGAGCTTTCATATTATTCAAAGGCTTTTAGAAAGACCAGCTGAAATATATGGAGGAGCTGATGAGTTCAAGCAGTGAGGATTGATGATGAAAGCCCGATGTCTCCGATTACGTGGTTTAGCATCGCACACCAAAAGCCCGACACACCATTCAGCTACAAGGCCACAAGGGCCTCTTGTTGCGCCTCGGCAATCTTAGTACCGCAACTCCTTACGCACTAATCCCGCAATCTTAGCACCATATGGCGTGCCCCTGTGAAAGGCCCAATCGCCCAAAAGACTAGTCGATGGGGAAGGTGGCTCTCCCTTTAAGGTGGCTTCTCCTTCAAAGCTGCAAGGTGGAATTATGAGGCTCACAGTCCGCCCGACTATAACTAGGCTACGACCCATGTTGCATCTTTGCCAATGGGTAATAGTGGAGGATGTTCTCATCACTAACAACCCATGAGAGACACATTTTCACACACGAACACATGGGTATGTTAACTTTCTTTGAGGGTTCGAAGATACGACCTCAAGGTCGGAAGATACGGCCCAGCCGAACTTCGGGTATCTTCCGATTCCTTCAGACCCCGGAAGTTTCGACATCCATGTCGTATCTTCCGGGATAGGTCGTCAGTCGAGACCTAATAGTCATATTTTGGGGTTGGGTTTTATACCCCTTTCACCCCTCTTCTTCATCCTTCGACCTCCATGCCTCCCACACCTCCTCGAGCTCAAATCCTCTCTCCTAACTCCTCTCAAGACATTCCCTTGCAAGGTTTCACCTGGGTTTGAGGAGAGACTTTGAGGT
This sequence comes from Cenchrus purpureus, assembly GCA_022644695.1. Classification (NCBI taxonomy): domain Eukaryota; kingdom Viridiplantae; phylum Streptophyta; class Magnoliopsida; order Poales; family Poaceae; genus Cenchrus; species Cenchrus purpureus. Next base: position 137,528,546 of record CP053460.1, on the reverse strand, counting down.
GTGAGATTGAAGCCTATGAGTGAGTTCAACTTTTGATTCAAGTGAATTGTTAATTTCAATTTTTGTTTTGTATCTCGCTCGAGCTTATCTTTCCTCTGCGGATCTTCCAACCCCCGAGGTTGTCTCTTTTGACCCTACCGAACATACGACTGTGTGTCGAACTTCCGATCTGATTCCGCTAAGTTTTTCAGAAATTTTAAGTGAGCCCTGTTCGCCCTCCTCTAGGCATCACAAGATCCTTTCACCCCTTTACGCAGCATCTGCATGCCAAGCCACCGCTATGGCCACCACCGCCAAGGTCTCTCCCGCACAGCCGCAGTTGTGCCCGCCCCCGATTCTCCTCCACTCTTCTTCCTCACATTCTCGACAGCCCATTCTTCTTGCAATGGTGGCGCCCCCTTCAATTCTTCCTCCTCCGTCTGCCATTACCATGATTCGTGACCCATGGCGCATATCTGGTCGATTCGCCACATCCACGGCTTCCCTTGATGTCCCACAGCTCGCCACCACTCGCCCGCCACTCTCCTTCACCGTGTTGAGCACCACTTTGGAGAAGATGAGGACAAGTCGGCTCTGCACCTCGTGTTTGAGGGACGGAGGAGGAAAGGGCCGTGAGCGTGGCCGCCGGCCGACACGCTTGATCCCCATGCACCGAGTGGGGAGCGGGCCCGCACGGACTCCGAGTCGTGCGGAATGGACGGGACCAGAAAAAACGAAGCATTTTTAACCGATGGCATTATGGTATTTCTCCTCGACAACCGGTGAAAGCGGTGGTCATGGCTTTGAAATTGTACTACGAAAGCTTTTGCCTCTAACTTTTCCCATAGCCGCGCAGCCCTTTGATCAGTTGCTGTTTTTGACAAAGCTAAAGCTAGAATCCTAACTAAAGGACCCTAAATCTTGTATCTCCTTTGCAGTTTGATCTGTTTACTTTCATCATTTATTCATCATAGATTCATAACAAATGCGAGTGCTCTTGCTGTCGATGATTTGAACTCGGATGGGCAGGTTTCATAAAAAACTTTATGTTTTGAATGGAACCACAAAGAACCTTATTAGCTGAACTAGTATACATTTAATTCACAACATCATTTCTTTGGGAGGACAAGCAACTTGAGCATGCAAGGCTGCAGATTACAAAGCATTGGGAGAGAAGTATATGGGGCTCCCAACCTCTGTTGTGAGATTTCAGATGGGGTTTTAAACTATATTCCTGATAGGATCAGGAATTTCATTTATGGATGGAGCGAAAATCTTTTGAGTTGTTAATGCGGGTTGGGAGGTGCTAATCGAATCAAACACAGGCATTTCGACCTACTCTATGAGTTGCTTCATGTTACCAACTCCGATTTGTGGGAAGATTAAAACCTATATCTCTAATTACTAGTGAAGTTCGTTGGATAATCATAATATTCATTGGTTAAGGTGAGAACTTCACCGACCCAAGGCTGCATGGGTTTAGAGACCTGCCTTTGTATAACAAGGCCATGTTGGGAAAACAAGGATGGAGACTTTTAACTTCGCCCTGACGCGTTGTGCTCTAGGGTCCTAAAAGGAAGTATTTCCCTAATTCTGATTTCCTAGTGGCAAAGAGAGGGAGGAAGAGTTCAGTACATGGAGGGCTATCTTGCATGGAAGGGATGACCTTACGAGGGGTGTGATTAAGAGAATTGGTCCGGGAACTTTGGTAAAATTTGGGAGGACAATTGGATTCCCCGGATGGTCGACGAAGCCTTTAGTGCGCCTTTCAGGGGCAACGATGAATACAATGGATGTGTTGTTTAAGGCAAATGTGAGAAGATGGAACGAGCAGCTGATTCAGAATTCCTTCATATGCCTTGATCCGTAGAAAAAATTTGAAAATCCAGCCAAGTAGCACAATGGATGCCAATGTGGCGGCTTGGGCATGAAAGATCACCCAACTACTTAGTTCGTGTGCATATCGTTGCTCACACCGGTAGAGAGGAGGCTTTGGTTCGGCCTTTAGTCCTGGTTCAACTTTGGAGCCGGGACTAAAGGCCTTCGACGTGGCTGAAATGCTAGTTGGAGACACCCCCCCTTTAGTCCCGGTTGGTATAACCAACCGTGACAAAAGGGCTGGCTCCCAACGTCACTTTCCCGCAATGATTGACGCGGAGTGAAGCAACCGAAAGAGAAGAAAGGGTCCCCTTTGTCTCGGTTGGTAACTCCAAATGCTAAGCATGCTTTAGTCCCGGGTGGAGTTACCAACCGGGACTAAAGGGTACCCTTTAGTCTCGGTTGGTAACTCCACCCGGGACTAAAAGCCCGCACCCTATAAATCCAGCTTCTTCTTCCTCTTTCTCTTGCCCGAGCCATTCTTCACCAAGAGCTCAAGCTCCTCCTCCATGGCGCCTCAACCTTAGAGAGGTGCTGCTGAATTTTTTCTTCATGTATTTGTGAAGATTTCTCTCCTCTAAAGTGTTGCCAAGGTTTGATTCTTCTTCCTCCCATCATTTGTTGTGATTAATTGTTTTATATATTTTAGAGATGGAGAAAATAGAAATCTTAAATCCTAGGTGGGAGGAGCTAATAAGAGATGAGGTTATTTATATACTTTAGATTTAGAAAAAGTGGTTGGCTAAACACTAGCATTGTCTTGTTATCTTTTATATTGATGTAGAAAATTGAATTTTACTTTTGATATAATGATACATAGAACTAATTATGATTTTACATTTAGCTAATTTTTTAGAAGTTAGTTTATAAAAATATGGTCATTAATAATGGAGATAAAAAATAGCCATCAGGTGACCTCTGTATGTCATTGTATCACAAGAAAAAGGCCAGATGTATGTAGTTCACATATGATGCAATGATTGTCATGGTTGTGGTACAATGACATACATACAGATGAGGTCACTTGATGGCTATTACAAGGCATGACATCAATAGCAATAGTACAAGTCCCAAGCTAAAACTAGTCAGCTTCTAGCTTTTGAACCTCTGCTTCAAACACATTTATGAATTTACGTATTGTGTTGAGATGATCAACATGTTCAGGAAGAATGTAGGTAGGCCTCCGGTTCTCATCATCTAGTTCATAGCACGGAATACATCATCAAATTCACCCTTCTTCATCTTTGTCTTTGTTTACTTTTGATATAATGAAACATAGAACTAATTATAATTTTGCATTTAGCTAATTTTTTAGAAGTTAGTTTATAAAAAGTATGGTCATTAATAATGGAGATAAAAATGGCCATCAGGTGACCTCTGTATGTCATTGTATCACAAAATGGCCGGATGTATGTAGTTCACATAGGATGCAATGATTGTCGCGGTTGTGGTACAATGACATACATACTGAGATGAGGTCACTTGATGGCATTATTACAAGGACATCAATAGCAATGAGTACAAGTCCCAAGCTAAAACTAGTGACTTCTAGCTTTTGAACCTGCTTCAAACACATTTATGAATTCACGTATTGTGTTGAGATGATCAACATGTTCGGGAAGAATGTAGGTAGGCCTCTTCTCATCATCCTAGTTCATAGCAGATACATCATCAAACTCACCCTTCTTCATCTTTGTCTTTGTTATTGATTTAAAGGAAATAATTTTGGACTTAATATGATGATGAACGATGGATGAAGCGTAGATGATCCGGTACATTCGGCATGCAAGCTTCTCGAAGTGGCCAACAAGAACCAAAGGGAAGGTATTGTCCATGCTCTTTGTGCGAAATGACAAAGACTACTGAGGGGACTCTTCACCTCCACTTGATTAAAAGCAGTTCATGGCGAACTATGTGCTTTGGACGAACACGGTGAAAGAGGGTTGTGATGGAAGAGAACGAAGATGAGGAGGATGATAATAACATTCTGGAGCGTGCAAGATCCATGCTCTACTTTAATGGAAGATCGAGTGAAGAAGAGAGAATCTGGGAAGCCATGTTGATGATCTTGGTCAAGTTCTAAAAGATGCACAAAGATGATCTGAAAATGATAATGAAAAGGCAAAGTTGCGTCATATGATAGAAGATCATAGAAAACTATTGTACCCAGTTGCAAAGCAGGGTCACAAAAAGCTTGGTACTACACTTGAAATGTTGCAATGGAAGGCAAAATATGGTGTGTCGATAAAGCATTTGAGGATGCTAAAAATTGTGAAGGACAAGCTTCCGAGAACAATGAATTACGTCGACAACATATGAAGCGAAGCATGTGCCCTAAGGGGTTGGAGGTTTCAGATCCATTTTAATGATTGCATCCTATATAGGGCTCGTGAACTATGCATTTCCTTCAATGTGAAAGTGCTCGTTATAAGATCTGATGAGTTGATGACATGGCACAAAAGCGATCGTAAGCAAGACCACATGCCGAGACATCCGAGATGGGTCTCAATGGAGAAAGATTGATAGAAAATACAAAGATTTTCTTTGGGAAGCAAGAAACATAAGATTTGGTTTAAGCACAGATGGTTTCAATCCATTTGGTGAGTTTAGCAGTGGTCATAGCACTTGGCCTGTGACACTATGCATGTTCAACCTTCCTGGTTGGATGTGCATGAAGTTCATTATGATGCCGGTGCTAATCCAAGGTCCAAAACAACCTGGCAACGACATTGATGTGTATCTAAGACCATTGGTTGATGAACTATTACTGCTATGGAAGAAAGAAGGTGTACGTGTGTGGGATGAGAATAAGCAAGAGAACTTCAACCTCGAGCATTGTTATTCATTACCATCAACGATTGGCACCTTTAAGTAACCTATTTGGGCACTCAAACAAGGGATATTTGACTGCACCTTGTTTACATAAAGCAGGCGATTCATCTGAAAAATTGTAAGAAGGTTGTGTATATGGGTCACTTGCTTTCTTCCGAGAAGCATCCTTAAGGAAGAAAGGTATGCATTGGAAAGGAAAGGCTGATCATCGTACAAAGCCCCCCATTTTAAAGGAGAGGAGATATTTGAGATGGTAAAGGATCTAAGGGTTGTCTTTGGAAAGGGTGACAGAGTGAACTGTTCCACATGATGCTAAGCGTGCACCAATGTGGAAGAAGAAATCTATATTTTGGGAGTTACCTTATTGGGAAATTCTTGAGGTCCGAAGCTATTGACGTGATGCACTTGACGAAGAATCTTTGTTTGAATGTCCTGAGGCTTCTTGGGTTGTTACGGTAACTCTAAGGATACATTGGGCTTGACGGGACTGAAAAATATCCATAGGAATGAAGCACCTCCGATGAGGTTGATGAAGAAGCGAGATCCACGAAGAGGTTGAGGAGGAAGAACAAGATTACTTAGGTCACCGCTAGTTACACCACGAGCAAGGAAGAAGGACATCATGTTTGATTGCTAAACAGTATGAAGGTTCCATCGGCTACTCATCGAATATAAAAGGGATCATAAATATGAAAGATAAGAAGTTCACAAATCTAAAGGCCCACAGCGCCACATGTTGATGACACGATTACTTCCGTTGCGTTGAGGGTGTTCTACGAGAAAGTACGATTAGCGCTCGTAAAGCTTTGTGCATTTCTCAATGCAATTTCACGAGGCAATCGATCCAAGGAACCTAGTGAAGCTACGAGAATGATGTTGTGCAATGTCTTGTCGACTTTGAGTTGGCATTTCCACCTTCATTCTTGATATTATGACTCACCTCCTGGTGCACCTTGTGAAAGAGATTACTATTCTTGGTCAGTATTCTGCACAACATGTGGCCTTTTGAGAGGTTCATATGGGTCCTCAAGAAATATGTTCTTAACTCGTCCGGAAGGAAGCATCGCCAAAGGATATGTAGCGGGAGGTCATTGAGTTTTGTGTTGACTTTGTCGACTCAATTGACTCGATTGGGGTTCGATTATCCGACACGAGGAGGCTACTAGGAAAGGGCACCATTGGAAGGAAAGCATGTTTGAGCAATGATCTTGATTTGTTCAATAAAGCACACCTAGCTGTTACGCAACAATCAACCTTGGTGACTCCGTATATTGAGGAACACAAGCAGATTATTTCTTCACAAAATCCAACCAAAAGAAGCATGGGTTATACGCCATCACTTGGAAAATTTTCCCTCATGGTTGAGTGAACAAGTTATTGGTGATTCCGATTCACCCACAACTCGCTTTGTTAGCTAGGGGACCTTCTAGCACAATTGTGAAATTCAAGCTTACGATATAAATGGTTATACTTTTTACACAAGAGACCAAGATCGAAAACCACACACCAAAATAGTGGTGTCCATATAGACGCCATGGACGACAACAATAACAAGAACTCCTATTATGGTGTCATAGAAGAGATATGGGAGCTTGAGTGCAGGCCACTTAACATCCCTCTGTTTCTTTGCCAATGGGTAAAACTAGCTGGAGGTGGCATAAGGAAAGATCAATATGGAATGACAATAGTGGACTGACCAAGATTGGTTTCAAAGATGAACCATTCGTCCTTGCCAAAATGTGCATCAAGTTTTCTATGTCAAGGATATGACTAGCAAACCGAAGAATAAAAATCCAAGAAGGACCACAAGAGCCAAAGCGACATTGTTCTTCGAGGTAAAAGTAATCGTGGGAGTCGAGGGCGAGCAGACAAATCGAGATGACTATGATCGGGTTCGATGGCATGCCTCCATTCATTGTCGAAGTTGACCCAAGCATATCGCTTGGAAATGAAGAGACGTACTTACGTCACGACCATGACCAAGGAACTTTCGTCAAGAAAAGGAACTTCAATCTTGTCTTGTAATGATTAATGTTCAAATCATTTGTGTAATGTTGTATGAGTGTATTCCTTTATGTATTTGAACTAAAACTTGTTAAAGCTTTCATGCCCTGTGAAGTAACCACAAAGTTTGAGATTTTTATTAGTTGAGCATTCAGATTGAATTTCCACCACTAAAAAGATTGATTTTACATGGTCTCTTATGTCTTAGGAGACAAATATTTATCTGTATAATTATTGTTTTTAAAATTTATATGAATGAAATTAGCATTTTTATCACTAAAAATTGGGAAAAGGTATATAAAGAAAAGTAAAGTAATTATTTCAACTATTAAATTATTTTATATAGGAAAGTGAAGGTTGTTAACACTTAATGAAAATAATTTTGCATGGTTCAAATATTAAACTTACCATTTTTAAAAAATGTTGCAAGAGAAAGAATGAGAAAATGAGGAGGGAAAATGGGAAAAAATCAAAGTCCAGCAAAATAGCCCTTTAGTCCGGGTGGTGTTACGAGAGACAAAGGATTTGTCTCGGTGGTAACACCACCGGGACTAAGAGAAATTTTCCCTTTTGGGGCTCCATGTGAAATCACCCTTTAGTCCGTCGTCTCTGCAGTGACAAAAGGCCCCCTTTTGTCACGGTTGGTTACCGAAGGGACTAAAAGATATCTATCTGTGACCCTCCCCTCCGGCACTTGGCCACTTTTTTCGTCCCCGATCCGCGCCATCGTCGTCGTGTCCTCCTCCTCACTTGCCCGTCATCCTCCCGATCGCCGCCCCCCCTGCCCCGGATTCTCGCCGTGGCGCCTGAATCCGCCACCGAGCCCGCCACGTCGCCCCGCCCGGTCCTCGGCCCGTGCTGCCCACGCAGCGGCTTCCTCCCCTCCTCCTCATGCCTCCTCCCCATCCTCCCATCCTCCTCCCCATCCTCAGGAGCCGGCTTGCGCTCCTGCCGCCGTAGGCGCGTCGTCGCCTCCAGCATCAACATCGTCTGTCCCACTCCTCGTCACCTCGTCACGCTTTGCCTCACGGTCGTCCTCCACCGGTGCGCGCCCTCCCCGGCAGGGCGTGCCCGGCCCAAATTTTAATTGGGGTTTGGGACTTCTAGCAAACAAATGAATTGTTTTCAATTTTTTAATTTCATTTGAAGATTTAAATTTAAGTATAAAATTGTACTAAATATGTGTATAATAATTCTAATTAAATATGTCTCTCCCAGCATCGCCACCGCCATCTCTCCCCGGCTCCCCCTCGGCCTCCTCAGGATCCTAGAGTCTCGCTTGCCCGGCTCCTGCCATTGGGCGACTCTGGCATTCTAGAAATACATAGAAATTATTGTATATTCTCATAAATTAATATGATTATTGTAGAAAATTAGTGTTTATTCTTGATGGATTCTAGAAATAGATAGAAATTATTGTATATTCTCATAAATTCGTGTCGATTCATAGAAAATTAGTGTTTATTCTAGTTTGGATTCTAGAAATAGATAGAAATTATTGTATATTCTCATAAATTGTGTCGATTCATAGAAAATTACTGTTTATTCTAGTTTGATCTAGAAATAGATAGAAATTATTGTATATTCTCATAAATTCATGTGATTCATAGAAAATTATTTATTCTAGTTGATTCTAGAAATAGATAGAAATTATTGTATATTCTCATAAATTCATGTCGATTCATAGAAAATTACTTTGTTTATTCTAGAATAATAATGAAATTATTTATTCTCAAGGACCTTGAGGATGCTAATGCGAAGGTTCCAACGAGGTATACATATCATGCATTAAGTTCATTAGTATTAATTCGATAAACCCATTTCTTACATAAATAAATATCGAATATGCATGGTACTTGTAGGCTTCTGGATCGGTGACGAAAAAGTCCAAGAGAGGTCGTACACAACTAATCGTCGGCGATGTGATGTATCGTATCACGGAGGTGTCAGAGCTTGGCCAGCCTTGTGCTCCAAAAAAATCAAGGACAAGTTCGTGTCTCAATGCGGGGCCATTGTAAGGGACAACGTGCCCATCAAGTATAGAGAATGGAAGGGAAAACCAAGTAATCCATACGTGGTTCCGAGACTCGATAAAAGACCCGGTGTGGAATGATGTGCTAAAACACTTCACACTTCACGAAGGCGTCGCGCAAACCTTGTTAAAGGTTGGACTCTAGCGAAGATGGCAACTCAATTTCAGAATTTCAAGAAGAAGTTGACTAGAGATTTTATCAAGAACAACCGAACTCCAAATTGGGATGAATATCCGAAGATAAAAGATCAAGTCCTTTGTTGAATACAAGAAAAGTGAAATTTTGCCCAAAAAGTGCCCAAGGAAGAACGATGCCAAGAAGAAAGGGGAGTACAACCATCGTCTTGGTCGAGGTGGTTCTGTGTAGCAATTCCCAAGTGGCGGAAGATGGAACAAGACCTTATCGCCAAAGGTATCATATCAGCGGTCTTTCACTGGCCCGATCGATCGAAGAATTGGTATTATGCGCATGGAGGCAGATTGAACCCGGATGATGGTACCCTTGAATTCCCGCCCACGTTACGAGAGAAGGCACTTGAGTTAATGAAAAAAATAGAAGATGTCGAGCTGGTAGATTGAAGGTTGTGAGAGAAATGGATGAGCTCACTATGGCGCTCAGGAATCTAGAACACCCAGGACGTTGCAGGGGCTACGGGGTGGTGCCATGGAAGTATGCTTTCAAGGGAAACCTCGATAGCTATAAAAGTCGCAAAAGAAGAAAAGAGCGCGAAGAGGAGCATTGGCGCCAAATGATGGAGCAAAGACTTAAAGAACAAGAAGAAAAGATGTAGGTAGAGATTGAGCGGTGGCGTAACGATATCTCAAATAGCCCAATGAGAAGTACCTGGATCTCGATCCCGTCATTAGCCCTTCCGCTCGCAAAAGCGTTGTGCTTCTCTGAGGTTGCACCGGTGCTTGCATAGAGGTCGCACCGGTGCTTGCAGAGGGCCTGAAGAGCCGAGGGCAATCGAAGGAGTTCCTGGATGACAACCAACAATACCCGTGGATTTTCTCACGGTGCACCCCATGTGAGCTGCACAAGCCATTCGGCAACATCACAATGCAGGTGGCGTGGAAGTGCTTTTGCGCATTTTCACCGACGGACTAGCCACGGCATGTTGATTCCACTACACGCCTCGGTTTACGTGGAGGAAGATTTGTCACCACAATTTGAAGATCTAGAGCTAGACATCCCGGAGGTGACGGGAAAGGACACTCAAGGATGCGGTTCACGGTATCATATTGTGGCCCAAACGTTACATTATAATCCCCAGACGGAGGATCAATCCTCCTGGATCCCCCGCCGACCATCATCATCTAGGTCGTCCTCCGACCTTCAATATCACCTCGCTCACCGTCTACACAAGAACCATTATTCAATTCGGAGGTGCGAGCTCCAGCCATGATATTGACATCAATCCCGAATCACCTCCAAAAGCGAGAAAAAACCAATGGCGGCAAACCAAGCGCCATCAAAAGCGAAAAAACACCAAAGCACATCGAAAAACGCCCACCACCAAAGCACATCGGAAAAACCGCCCGACCACCAAAGCACATCGGAAAAACCGCGAAACCACCGCAGAAGAAACACCGAAGAAACCACCTAGCCACGAAAGCACAACCGAAAAAACCGTCTTCCAACCCAGTGCAACCACCAAACAAACCACCAACGATAAAGAAAATGGTTGAGCCCATCGGCAAAGGAAGCTAGCATGGGAGAGGAAGAAGAAGGAAAAACGATCGGGCCCAACATGTGCATGAATTTTTCAACAATCAATACAAAAGAAACAAGGGAGCTCGAGAAGACCAAAAAAGTAGATCCGCCAAACTTGGGTTTTCAAACTAATGAGTGAAAACAACAAGAAACCGATGCCCATCTTGGCCGGCGTCGTCGTCTAAAGAAGATGCGTCGATGAGCAAACAACTTACGTTGCCTCCGCCTCAATGCACATGAAGCGAGCTCTAGCAGAAATGCCTACACAACAAGTAGTGCAGGTCCTTGATTTCATGGAACAAACAAGGATGCCTTTAAGTGTTGCACTTGGCCATGAAGAACCACCGGGATCCAAGTTTCGAGTATAGATGGCCCTTTCAGCTAGGAAAACCTCTTATCGGCCAGAACTAGTACTTAAGCTCTCACCTAAGATGTACAAATTTCATGAGTGGTACATGCGGCAATCGATGAAAGGCGTACATAGCATAGGTATGCTTCTTTGCAGAAGATTTTGCCCGAAGGCAACAAGGTGGTCTGGAATTGGAATTCAAAGATATTTATGAAGTTTACCATCTAGGCCATGAATACCGATCTTATCGTCGCTTGGTGTCGTAAGTGGCGTCTTTTTATGTTTATTAATAAATTTATTACGTATGTGGATTTACTAATTAACTTTGTATTTCATTTTTGGTAGCTGCAAAACAAGAGATGCAAAAAGAATATTGCCGATATTGGTTTCATGGACCCATCAAAAGTCAACGAGTTTGAGGTCAAGCATCAACCGAGACACAACAATCGCGACAATCTATAGGACCTTGTCTAAGTTTCATGACAAGGATCTCATACTACTACCTTACATGCAGTATGTGCGATTGCCATCTAATTGTCTTTGCTAATTCTATTTAGTTCTAATTTGTATGACTATTATGACCATGTATATACAGTTTCACTTTATTCTTATGATCATTCAAGTCGACAATAGCAGCGTCATGGTGTGGGATTCATTGAGAAAAAACCCCGCAAGTTACCAAAACCTTCAAAATATGTTTCAAGCGTAATAATTCTATCTAAGACGTTCTTTTAAATGCAATATTTATATATATATATATATATTGCTTTTACTAACACATTATCTCTCATTAATTTTCCTCGAGCTTGGGAAAAATTCATTGAGAAAGAAGGTGAATTTAAACCAACAATTACATTCTATCTTGATTATCCGATCGTAATCCAAATAACAACTTCAGATTTGAGAAAATTTAAATTTTATCACACTTATATTTCATAACATTTTCTCCTATCCACTTTAGTGTTTGAGGCAGAACAAGGAAATAATTTATGTGGATACTATGTGCAGCGAGCACATACGATGTTTGGCAAGTGCAAAGTCCGGAAATTATGATGTAAGTTAATTAAATAAACCTATTAATAATACATCATTTCCTAACTTCTATATTTAATTGTTGGGTGTAATATATTAACATATTTGCACATTATACAGATGGATATGGTTAAGGACGAGGTCATTCAGAAGGATCGTCTTTCGGCGATTCAAGAAAGTCTCTTGGGATTCCTCCATGAGGAGGTGGTTATGTGAGGAAAACATCATTATGATGGATCTAAAAAATCCAATAGAGACTAGAAATTTGAAGTGAACAATATTTTGATGTATAAATACTATCTATTTTGATGTGTATATTTCTAAGTTTATGTAAGTTTATATATAAGTCTAATCACATATGGTATATATAGATGGTATATACATATATACAAGTGCAAATACGTATACGTGCATATACGGGTTAGACAACAATTAGAATATACGCTCAAATCGAAAACAGAAAAAAAAGAGAAACGAGACCCTTTAGTCACGGTTGGTATTACCAACCGAGACTAAAGGGTGTGGCGCTAGTGTGGCGTGCCCCTCTAGTCTCGGTTCGTAATACCACCCGGGACTAAAGGATCCTTTAGTCCCGGTTCATTCACCCAGGACTAAAGGGGGGCCTTTGTCTCTCATCATTAGTCCCGGTTGGACTTGAGAGACCTATTCCCCTTACCAACCCGGGACTAAAGGCCCTCTCCCTACCAGGTCAAGAGGAGAAGTCCTACAAAGCTCAAGAAAACAAGGTGGGGGAAGTGCGTCAACAATGGTCAGTGGTGGAAGGTATAACAGAAACTCAAGTTCCTCCAAAGTGCAATCTTTTGGTGGCATGTGATCAATGGCTTTTTGCCTTCGAAGGCGGAACTGAAAAGGAGACACATAATCCAAGAGAGCCACTGTGAGACCTGCGGTAACCTGGAGGAAGATTTACACCACATCATTGTTGATTGCCCTGGGCTCGTCGGTTTTGGCAAGCAACGTACTCTGTCACCGAGTAACCGCTGTTACACCTGAAACTTGGGCTTAAGGACTTGCTTCCCAGCAATCGTGCTCTAGGGAGGATGCGTTGTTTGTGTGCGGTGGCTGGTCATTATGGACTAATAGAAATGGTTGGGGGCATGGTAGAAGCAGATGGAACCCAATGGTGGCTGCAAAACATGTGGCAAGGATGGTAGATGATCTGGTCTGCTTGGGTTCGGAGGGAAGCAGATCAGAGGAGGAAGGCCTCATGGCAACCTCCAGAAGAAGGATGTGTAAAGATTAATACTGATGGGGCTTTTGATGCGAGGATAGGGAATGGATCGATCGTTGCGGTGGTGCGTGATCATTTGGGCCAGATCAAGGCGGTAGCTCGGTGGCTAGGAGGTGGATGATGCCCTAATGGCAGAAGCAGTGGCAGCTCGACTTGGTTTGGAGATGGCGCTGGAGATGCATCACGAGGGAGTAATTCTGGAGGTGGACAATTCTTCATTGCTCTGAAGACGTGGACAGATCCCAGATTGCTGGCATTTGGCATGATATTAGAGAGCTTAGTAGAGGTTTTTCTGTGTGTGTTAGATGGGTTAGTTGATCGCTGCTCGAAATTTCCTTCTGTTGAGGACCCTGTGTGTGTGGAGTGGCTGTCTTCCGCTGTGGCTGATGGAGGCAGCATCTTTAGACTTGTTACCTCTACTTATGAATGAATGAAAGCTCTTGACATCATTTCTTTAATTAATTATTTTCTTAACACCACAAATAAGCATCCAGTGAAAATGTGAAAATGGCAAAATGAGGGTTGGCCAGATAGATTTAGAAAATACATTTTCTTTGACAGGACATAGGAGCTCTTCGTTCAATGATATGACTCACTCAAAATGATATTATCCATCTCCTAGAAGTAAAAATTAACTTTATTATATACCCTACAGAGCTTTTTATTGACAAGGTTTCTGGTCGCTACTGTGCAAGAGAGGACATGGACAATGTTCATTAGCATGTCGTATTTTCAAAATGATCATCATGCCTATCTTGGCGAAGCACATACCCCTAACTAGGGATGCAAGTTGGGATGATTATAATGGGTCATTGGGTCGACCCAAAAAATTGATAAAACAAACATATTCCACGTAATTAATTTTGGGGAGGAAATTTAATAGAATGTCATGCTATCTAATTAATCTGTTGACCCAAAAACACCATTGGGTACCCACTTGCATCCCAGCCCTAACTAATGCAATTTTAGAAAACATTGTTTGTTCCATATATAAAGAAAACCAAATATCAAGGGGGGACATGGAGGCTTCCTGATAGAATTTTTCTGGGGAAATATTGTTTATTCCATATATAAAGACAACTAAATGTCCACGGAATTAGAGCAACTCCAACAGCCTCGCAAAACTTCCCCCTCGGAATCCCCCTCGCCAAACTTCCCCATCGGCTCACGTTCTTTGCCGAGGGCGGCTGCTTACAATCCTGCGAAATCCCGCGCAATCTGAGGCATCCCGCGCTCCTTCCTCGCGCCAAATCCATTCCCGCGCCTTTGATACTCACCGCCGCCACCACGGTCGGCGCGTCGTCGCGGAAGCCGGGCACACCACCACGCGGAGCCAAGGCGTGATTAGTGGCTGGAACCGACGCGCGCGCGGACCGACAAGGAAGGCGAGCTCCAACCTGCACCCCAGCACCACCCCGCCCAAGCCCTCGGCTCCGGGCCTGGCAATCTTCTCCTCGGCCGCGGGCGCATGGCATGGCGAGCTCCTCCTCGGCCGTGGCCACACGCAGGACCGGCAAGCCCCACCTTCGGCCGCGGGCGCCGCGCGCAGGCCAGCGAGCTCCCCGACCTGGCGAGCTCTTCCCTCGGTCACGGCGGAAATTGAGCTCGGCCTCCTGCCTCGCGCCGAGGTGAGGATTTGGAAGAGGAGGTCAAGGGGAACTCATGGAGCTACTCACTAGTGACGGCGACGACGGGGCGGGAGATGGATTTTGAAAGAGAAGGGGGGGCGCTCCAGGGAGAGAAGGAGGTCGGCAGCGCGACACCGCCCCATGAACGTTGTCCTGGAGGGGGCGACTGAGGGGTGTGCACGTGATGGAGTTGGGGGCCGGCTACACGACGACGAGTTGCGGCGCCGGGGACGTGGTCGTGGACGCCGTGTCAACGACGAGCGCCACAAGGCCACGGCGAGCTTCTGGAGCGGGAGGCAGCGGTCGGGTTCGGGCACACTTGACTTAGCGAAGCTCGGAAGCGCGTGGCGCCGCGGCGGCGAGCACCTCCTCAGGCCTTCCCCACCACCAGCGTTCCTCGTTCACAGCTGTGCGCGGGGATGGATGCGAACATGCGGTGGGGATGTGAGCAGATGGATAAGGTTGGGTGGATGGAGTGGGTAAAGAATGACATGTGGGCTCCACTCATTATAGAGTTCAATTTAAAGAGTTTGTTGGATCATCCTACGGAATTATGAAGTCTTCTATGTTTACAAAGGGTTAAAACTTCAAATTTAGCTAACAAAAATAAAAAGGCTGTTGGAGTTGTTCTTATATATCTCTGTCCTGGAGTTTGGTGAGTTATTAAGTTACTTATTACGAGGATGGAGGAGATGAGAAATAGTACAAGATGGATGAAAATAGTTTGTAACAGAGACTTTAACCTTAAAAAAAAGGAAATTTAAGTATGCAACAGAGAGCAGCAGAACTGTCTTTAAATTGGAGTTGAGACCGCACATGCCTGAAATCAGAGCAGAGTACCAAACTGAATTGAAAACATAAAGGAAAAATGCCAGCCTCAACACACACATTCTGGGGCTGCAGGATGGAGGAAAGTCAATGACAAGAAATTCATTACATCTCATGAAAATATAAACTGTATAATACTAGGTAGTAGTACTGTAGTTACATCTTGGGATCTTATATTCTGAAATCTTAACCTGCTCATCTGACAAGCGTTTTGATACTGATGATAAAGCACAAAATCTTCAGAAAGCTCCCAGGATTTGTGACACCATAAGAAACACATATTCAGGCATCTTTTCTGCATGAGACTAACACTCACGAACTAACAATTTGTGACTCCATTTTTCATAGAACGCTTCCTCTTCACAGCTCTAGTTTTTGGCCTTTCAATCTCACAAGTATAGACATAGCTATAATAAGGAGGTATCCTAGACCTCCATACAAGAACCTCAAATTTGCCACGAGGCTTCACGCTCCCACTTAGTATATCTTGTAATGTTATCTTTGGAATCTCCTCTTTCGAAGGGTTTTGACTGCGCCGATGATAAAGCACAATATCTTCAGATGCCGTATCCTTTCTCTCAAATAGTACAGGTCTCTTTTGGTTTGGACTATCAAATGGATGCTCACCAAAATGGGAGACAAGCTTCTGATAATTCTGTTTCTTGAAGGCAAGAAACTCAGACCAAAATTTGACGTCAAAGTTATCATTTAGCAAATGAGCAATAATGTTTGCGGTAAGGTGGCACCTTCCTCCAAGTGTTGTCTTAGCTATCTCCATGGCTAGGTGCATAAGCCTTGGTTGCATCTCAGGATCCATGCTTCCGAATGTAAGAGTCTTGAAGAAATACCAGTATGCCTCATGGGATAGAAACTTTAGAGTCAAAGCCCGTGTTGTTCCAAACTTTACAATACTTTCAAACCCGGCTTGTAACTATGATTTTACTACCTCTTGGTGCATAATTTTGAAAGTAAATACAACCTACTCCATGCCTCTTCATTAAGATTCCCAATTAACTCGACAACAACTAGCAATCTTCCCTCCAAGTTCGATCCCGACACATGATTTTGTTGTTTTAGTTCACATTCATCTCTAAAAGTAGCTAGCTCATCATCTCTGAAACCTTGGATGTGGAACAAGATTTCTGAGAAATGTGCACGTACTCTTTCATCCTTGCAAACATGAGTGACAAGGGTGCTCTTCCCAACATAGCTTGGTCCAACAATTGGCAGAACCTCCAATTCTTCATCAGCGCCATGAGGCTGTACGTGCAACAAGAAGTTGATGACTAGCTGTGCTTCCATCTGACGGCCAAACATGCAGTTGGCCAGCTGAAGATGCATGCTGTAAGGCTGGCGGTACAGCCGTGGGTAGCTCGTCAAGAACAGGACGAGCTCATTCACATCAAGGATCATGGATCTCAATTTCGTAAGCGAATCTTGCACTTCTTTCAGAGTGAGAGCACCTTTATTGGAGAAACAAAAAAGCTTTGCAGAATTTACTATGGACACAGATGAACTCACAGACTGATGATCGTTGGCGTCTTCCTCATCGAAGTTGACATCTAAAGGTGTCAAGCACATAATAGCCCGTGCATAGCATCTCTGAGCATGTTCAGCTGAAGGAGCATGGCTTGGTTTGTGATGTCCCGCCCTATGGCCTCATCGACGATGACCTGTGCCCGGATTACAGCCCTTTGCAGACTTTCCTCCATTGTGTGTGCTGGCAGCTTGGAGCACTTCTTGATGATGAAATTTATGGATCTAGATGTCAGGTCACCCAGCACTGTAGACAGGAAAGTTTCCATTTGGGTTCTGTCCTCAGGAAGACAACACAGCAGATGTGCAAGACAAGAGACACCAAGTTTGACGTTTCTCAAATTCTGTGTTCTATGTTTCTGATCATAGCTCCAAAAGAGCAAGAACATATATAAGAACAACCAAGGTGAAGAGTTAAATTGGGAAGTCAATAGTCAATGCTTTGTTTTCACATGACTAGCTGTTCTGATCCATAATTTTCTCTGACATTGTCAAATTGTACTTGACTCCTTATTTTGTCTGGTTAACTTTCATTCTTTCCAGTGGTGAACAAATACCAGAAATGTCCAGAGCCTCTCGATCATGCATTCATCAGACACCGACAGCACGAAGCTGAATTTTCTGCCTTGATTGCTTATTCTGGTTTCTTTTTAGATTTGTCCAGCTCGTCCACACCCGGTGCACTTCATTTTATGTTCTAGTTTGCTGTGACCATTATTATCCTTTATATATGGATGAACAAATAATGTTAGGTAAGAGTCACATATTTGTAGCTAACATAGAATACCTGGGAATTTGTTTGAATATCTCCTCTATTTTCCCTACTTCCTCCTTATTCCCTTCCTGGTTTATTTTTGCTTCTACCTTTCACTTCAAAAGCAAATTTGCATGGAAATTCATGCTGGTAAAGGCCATTATTAGTACCTTCTGAAGTGATGAGGAATCCAGCCTGCAATATGGAGATGCTTCAGTAAGCTATCTAGTTTAGGAGAACTTAATTACCACAAGGAGGAGCAAAATCAAACCAAAAGGGACAAAAGGAAGGAAGTAAAATATACTAACTAAAATGGCTGTATATACTCACAATCTTGATATAGAGGCCGGATTGTATACTTTATTAAAAAACTAGCTTAAAAGGAGCAGAGAAGGAAGAGGAGCAAAAGAAAACTAAAGGATAAAAAAATCTTAGCCCACCTTCCATGACTGAAAACATGGCTGTGCTTGCCTTCAAAGATGAAGTGGTTCTCCTGTTTCCATTTGTCCCAAGGAGCTTCATAATCTGTACTTACGCGTCTTTTATTCAGGTGTTTTAAACAGGCTGAAAGCTATGCTGTAGCAATCATTAAGATGACAGCCATGGGAGAAATGAGAACGCAATGAGAGAAGACAACGCCTTGCCCAGTCTTGTGGAGTCCTCGACATTGACTGCTTGCAGCTTGGATTTCCTGCCACGACGTGTGGAAAATTGCAGCATCCTTGTCATCCTGTCAACTTCTGTCACTTTCAGGGACTTGGATTTGCTGGCGAGATTTTCTTTAAAACTTTTCGAAATTACAAAATGATACTTATGTTGAAGTAATTATAAAGGGTTCTTGGTCCTTTTCCAACAGTATATGTGGTATAGGGTATTATTGGTAGTTTTTCTTGGTGGCATAAACGAAATATATGATTTCTTTATTTCAAATTTCTTCATTTCCCTCTGATGGTATGTCTAAATTTTTTCAATTTTCAAAATGAAAATTTTCATTTCAAAATTCAAAAATGATTTTTTCAAACTTTTTATTTCAAAATTTTCTTGATGGCACAAATGAAATATTTCATTTTTCATTTCTCTATAGTGGTATGGCGATTCTTTTCAAATTACAAAATGAAAATTTTATTTCAAATTTCAAAAATGAAAATTCAAACAAATTCCATTTCCTTGTGGTGGTATGGCCAATTTTTTCAGTTTTCAGAAACAAAAATTTCATTACAAATTTCAAAATGAATTTTTTCAAATGTTTCATGGTGGCATAAACGAATTTTTTCTCGGCGAGGTTGTCAAATTTATTTAAAATTTACAAAAGTTATCTATTTACCCTTACCAAAAAATAGTCATATCGCATACCACCACGTGGTGGTATGGTCCACTGTAATAGAGCCCATAATAAAACTATACCCCATCATCTACTAGTTAGACGAAATATAGATTTTGTCAACTAGTTGACAAATCTAGTAATTTTGTCAACAGTCAGAAAAATCATAATTTGTATAACCAGTAGGTGAAAATTGCATATTTTCGTCTTAGCAGATGAATTAAAATAACCTAATGAGTGGATGATTTTGCATCACGAAAACAGTTTTGTGTAGTTAGCAAGACTGTAAACTGAAGAAAGAACAATCGAGGTGTGTCGAGGAACGATCGCCGCCACCCAGAAGCGGTGGAAGACGGCTGGCCGTGGAGGGCGGTGTAGAGGTTGGGCGGCATCCCGGATATCGCGTCGGCTGCCCGGCGCGATTGCCATCATGGCGGGGGACGGGAGGACGAAAGCGCCCGAGAAGCGAGCAGCGGGCCAGGTGGCGGCGGCAGAGGCAGCCTGACAACACCGGTCGAGTGGGTTTGGCATCGGCCCAACGGTGGCGTCACGGCCTGGTTCGTTGGGCAGATCCACAATTCCGTCGACTTCCCATCAGATTGCTTCCGCTTCTTCTTGCGATCATTGCCGTTCTTGGTTGGGAGAAGGTGGAAGGTGTGACGGACGGCTTGAGTCGGTGGTGGAGCCCATGGCGAGAGAGCAGCGCTGTCATGCCGTTACGCCGAGCCGGCGAGGAGGGGCATTGGCCGCCTCCACCTTGTGGGTGCGACCCATGCGTGTTTCCTCCTGCAGAAGATAGGAATGCACCCACAGGAGCGACGGCGGGTTCATGGCGTTGCATTGATAACGCCGAGGCGTTCTGTATGGGAGCTGAGGCCGCGCATGGTGTTGGACGAGGTCTTGGTCGGTGACGGGATGGCCGACGGCGAGGGTGTCCGCAAGACGCGTTTGAGGCGGCAGCAGTAGTCACCAACGGTGAGATCGCCCTGCGAGGCTGTGGAAGTCCTGGAGGTCGTACACGCGCGCTGTGTCGCGTTGTTGAGAACAGGCGAAGCAGCGTGCCGTGCGGAGTAAGCCGTGGCCACGGTTGAACACCATGTCGCGGATCATCTTGGATACGGTGAGGTAGATCCAGGAGACGATGCAGTGGTCGATTTGAGTCCATTCGATGTCGAACAGGCGAGCATGAGCATCGGTGGTGCCGTCGACATGGTCGAGGAGACCGAGCTTGCGAAGGTGAGTTCAAAGAGAACTCCAGGAGGAGTAATTAGAGTCATGGAGATCCAAAACCTCCGCACGTGGTGGCGGATGTTCAGAACTTGAACGGTGTGGCGGAGATAGGAGCTGGAGCAGCGGCATGGAAGGGGTTGAGGTCGTGCGCAGCGCTGGAAGCGCCGGAGGAGGAGGAAGAAGGGCTGTGCGCCATGGGAGAGAGGGAAGGGCAGCGGAAGAATAGGATCAAGAGTTTAGGCTGATACCATGTAAACTGAAGAAAGAACAATCGACAATTCCATTGATCTTCTCAGGTGATCTTATAAAGGTGCCGTAGCAGTGTTGGACGTGCGACAATACCGCCAACGTGCTGTGGTAGCTGTTGTGCCAACGGATTTGACTAGGTTAGTGCTTATCTCTAACTACCCTGAAGAATAGGTCATTAGGCTAACTGAGTTTGCTAACAAAGACGAAATTTATATGTGGTCTAGTGGACGAAATCTGCATAGCAGTTTCTTTCTTTAAAAGGTGGACATATTTGGCGGAATGACTATTATTTTCCTAAAAAAGTGTGTATTTGAGAAGTATCTTAAAAGAAGAATTAGTTTCTCATGGTTTCCTATATTTTCCTAAAAAGTGCCCGTTTGTTTTCTTAGAATTGATAGAATTTGGAATGTGGGATTCCATAACTTCCCAAATTCATGAGGTGGGAGATGGAAATTGATTCTATAGATCTCACACTATGTTTCTAATGTGCAATAGTAATATTTAATAAGGTGGACATGCTATCTTCAGCACCATGAGGTTGTGGGCGCAAGAGGAAGTTGATGACAAGTTGTGCTTCCATCTGGTGGCCAAACATACAGTTGGCCAGCTGGAGATGTATGCTGTAAGGCCGGCAGTACATGCGAGGTAGTTCGTCAAGAAGAAGACTGAGCTCATTGGCATCAAAGGATCATGGAGCTGAAATTGACTAGTGTTGCTTGCACTTCTTTCAGAGCTTGAGCATCTCTACTGGAGAAAAGTAGACTGATTGCAGAATTTACTTTGGAGTGTGGATAGAGATGAAAAGCGACTCACACCTGATCTTTCATCTATGGCGTCCTCCTCGTCGTGGGATTGGTACCTAAAGGTGTCGAGGACATAATGGCCTTAGTGCATGGTGTCTCTCAACATGTTCAGCTGAAGGAGCTGTTGAAATTTTAGGTAGTTCCAGATTAAAACCAGAATATAAATCATGATGAACTGAGCAACTAGAATAAGCATGTGTAGAAAACTCATATCACAGATCATAGCAACTAGTGTAAGCACGATTCTGCACACTAGACAGACAAGGTAGATTGATCATGATGAATAAATAAAACCACAACAAGATGAGTGTACCCAAAAGGCGGGCGGTTGCCGGGGGCAACCGATGCGCCGTTATCCTCTGGATTAGCCATACTAATCGTGGGAGGACCTCAGTCGATGTAGTCGTACGATGTCGATGCAGGAAGATGTACGTAGTGAAGTCCCTCGAACGGTCACCAGGACGTAGATGAAGTAGTCGTTTGGGAGCCGCACAAGAGCGCTTCCCAAAACTTTTTCGCCTTCTCCCGGTGCAGGATCGCAAAGGCAGCGGTTCCGGAGACCTGCTCACCCGGTCGCAGGTGCACGCGAACGATCGGGTTGGAGTCTTGGCGACGGCGGCGCAGCAACGAGAAGAGGCAAAATCTAACTCGTATAGATCACCTTAGGGATACCCTTACTTGGGGCCTTCCCGTGGTAGTCTATGATGCATCCTTTTCACGAGGGGTTCGTCCATATTTATTAGAGAAAAACTCCCAACACCCTTGTCTATTAGCAATGTGGAACTAATAGATGGTGTACCCTTTAACGCTAATGGGCCTTTTGAGATTTATTCAGAATTATTTATATGGGCCAGGTCCATATATCTAACAGCATGGCTTGGATTCTTGGCTTGTGATGGGCCTCCCACGGCTTCCGTCGGCGATGACTGCGCCGGATTACAGCTCTTCGCACTCTCCTGTCTCCTCCATGGTGAGTGCCGGAGGCTTGGAGAACTTGTTGGTGATGAAATTTACGGATCTAGTGGCCATCTCACCCAGCGGAATGTTTTCAAATCAGATATCGAACCTTATCGTAAGGGTACCGATAAGATGATTAATCGTGATAAGTCGTCGATAAGCCCTATAAATCGAGGCTAATCGACCTTATCGGTAGTATAATCGCCCCATAAGTATATGACTAATATACATATCATATAGTATATACTATATAATTTTGAAGGCTGACCAACTAGCCAACCATAGCAGGCAGCAAGCACATAATGAAACAAGGTCTCAAATGATGACACATGAAGTCTAAATGTCTAATACATCAAAAGTGGGGCATCACATTAGCAGTCAAACACATTTAAAGTCTAAGCAAGTAAAGTTTCATCTAAAGCAAAACTCTTCATCTCCATATGTATTTCAGGCTGAAATTTTGTCCTCAAAACTTATCGTCCTCGGTCTTATTGGACGATTTATCGCGATAAGTGGACGATTTATCGGACGATATGATTTCTAATCGTGCAACTCGGGTCGGTGGTCTTTATCGGTATGCACTGAGCGATAAGGCGATAAATCATGATAAATCGCGATAAATCGAATGATTTGAAAACACTACCAGCACTGCAGACAGGACAGTTTCCATTTGGGTTCTGTACCCGAGGAAGATAACACAGCAAAGAGAACAAGGATGACATTTCTCAAACTCTGTGTGTTCTATGTTTCTCATCAATACTCCAAAAGGAGCAAAGGATATAAGAACAACTGAGCTCTCATTGGGAGCAAACGAGCTTCGTGTGCAAACTTGCAAACTCCACCACAGTCGTTAGATCCCCATCCAATGGCCAGATTGAGAGATGAGACTTTTATCACTTAACACACACCCCACCCCACCTCTACCATTACTAATCGGAATCTAGCAAAAACACCCTACAAACGGGATCACGGGACGGAGGAGCGGTCACTCCATTTCTCGGCTTCGGCGGCGGCAACTTCCGGATCCACGACGGCTTGCTGCGGGCCTCCGGCGACTTCCCCACGGACGCTGGGGCTGCGCGACCTGATGCTCGACTACAACTCCACGGCAGAACTCGGCGACCGGGATGTCGGTGAAATCACGGGCGCGCGCAGGTCGTGGAGGGAACGGGAGCTTGTGGATGGTGGACTTCGGACGTGGTGCTGTCCCGGACCGCATCGCCACCACGGCAGTACTCGCTCGTCGCCGGCGATGAGTTCCGGGGCACACGCCTGCGAACATCTCCGGCAACCAGGTCGTCGCCGCCACGGCCAAGGCCGTCGCCACCGTCCACGTTCTCTCGTCGACCAGAACACCAACTTGAGAGATAGTGTGCGTGCGTGCGTGCTGCTGCCTGCTCGCATGGCGAGACTGCTGCGAGCAAGGCGTGATTCCTCCGTTCCTTCTTCTTGTCGCAAGATTCAGCTATTCATGTTTATGTCGTCAGGAAGTGTGTGTAATGCACCTGAAAATGAACACCTGAGTTATGACTGAAGTTCATAGACTGGGAAATTGATTCCGGATAGTGAACTCATTCCAGATGCAGGAACACGCCAGCCGCTCACACGCGCGGTGGCGCCGTCAGATATGGGCGTGGCGGCGTGCACGTCGGCCGTTGGCAATCAAAGCTAGTGCGGGCGTGCGTGTCCGTGTCGGCCGGTGGCGGCCGCTGCGTCAACACAGCTCTTTATCTGGAAATCCTGTGGGTCGGTGGCGCCCCAGGTCGCGGCATCGCGGCGTCCGAGGGGCGGGCGATTCCGTCAGGGATCGCTGCGTCGCCGAAAACGGAGCGACGACTACTCTGTCCTGTGATCCCGTTTGTAGGGGTTTTTGCTAGATTCTGATTAGCAAAGGTAGAGGTGGAGGGTTTAAGTGACAAAATTCTCACCTCTCAATCTGGCTATCGGATGGGAATCCTCCGTCCCATTTGCTTTCACCTGATTGCTCAGGCTGATGCATTGATGACAGTTTCTGTCCTTTTAAATAACTTTCCACATAAGCAAAATGATGACATGACAATGTACTTAATGTAGAAAGAGAGAATAAATCACAGAAATGGTTTCCTCGTGAAGAAACCATTTCTACTACCTAGTGTACAAGAAACCGTAAAATCGTCATTGGGAAGAAAACCACTGGTTTCTATGAGACTCATGTCATGTTTCTATTGGAGGAAGATAGAGTTGTGAGAGAGAAAGAGAATGAAATTATTACTTAGCTTGAAGTCATCTCCACTATGGAAGACAACTTATAGACGATTGCTTGTGTTATGGAAACCGTGTCACTTTCTCATTGAGACTATCCTAATTAACTATTAACTCATGAGCCTATGTCGATGGAGCCACGAGCTATCACCATTTATGATCTACTAGGTAATTGCTGTATTGAGCTGCCGTGCAAAATAATATTCCATCCGTCGCACAGAAATTGTTGTTTTGATTTGTACTAAGTCAAATCATATTATGTTTGACCAAATTTATATAAAAATATATCAATATTTTTTATGCGTTTTCATTAGATTCATTGTAAAATATATTTTCATAGCATACATATTTAATGTTATAACTATTGATACTTATCATTATAAATTTAGTCATGTTTAAAAGTTTCATTGAGAAAAATCAAAGTGGACACTCTTAGCGGGATGAAGGAGTAGTCTTCAATGCAGAGAGGTAATTTGTCACACCACGAAATTTCCGATTTCAGGATGTGAATAAGAAAATTAAATTAATAAACATTTTCAATTTTAAAATTTTGTTAGCAACTTGTGACTTTGCTTAAGGATTTTAAGGAGTTATTTGAATTTTCTAGGCATTTAAATAATTTTCTATAATAAAATAAATAAATATAGGAGTTGAGTGTTGCATACATGCTTGGTGCATTATTTTTGAGTGCTTTGAATTCAAATTTGTGTTTGAATTCAAAATTAGTTTGAAGTTCAAAGGTTTAAAAAGAAAAGTTCTTTCTCTCCCTCTTTCTTCCCTGTTGTTGACCGTTCAACTTCAAAAGTCCGCCCGCCTCCCTCGTTGCCCGTTTCCCCTTTTTCTCCCGGCCCGCTTAAGCTTCAAAGTCCGGGCACCCCTCCTTCTCCTCGCGCCGTCCTCCTCTCCTTTTCGCGTCACAGCCAGTCACCGAGCAAGCGGCCCGCCCGTCCATGAGCCACCCGCCTGTCACATCGACGGTGGCCCCAGTCATCCGACCTCGACGGGATGAGCTCGCCTGAGTCCGACACGCCGGGCGACGCCTCACCGCTTCTTCCTTGGCCCGCACGCCAAGGCGCGTGTGCCGGGCTATATAAGTAACGCGCCGCAACCGCCCCTCGAACCCGGAAGCCCTAACCCTAGCTCGCAGCGCTTCTAACCTAGTGTCGCGCTTGCCGAGACCGTTCCGCCGCCTTCCGATCGCCGTGAAGGAGCAGAGGCCGCAAGCTCGAGGAAGCCGCGGTGTCATCTGCTCGCGCCGTCGTGCCTCGCACGCCCGTGACGCCTGGGAGACCCGGCCGACGCATCCGTCTGCTGCTGACGTGAATTTCCGCCAACCTAGCCATGAGTTTACCTTTAATGTTGGCATTGATTTATTATTCTAACCACTGGAACTAACCCCGTATATAACAAGTTCACTCTTGCATGTCGATTTTGAGTTTATTATTTACGCAGGAAATCTACGCTAAAGAGGAGACTTTCGGGATAAGTTTATCAAGCACTTTGGAAGAAGATCATGAAGCCCGACAAGAGTCAAGACACGATGAACATGACTCCAAATGACCCAGGACCAAGCGTCCAACATGCAAATCTTCGGGACTCAACCGTAAAACGCGAAGCTTGGATAGCAAGGATTCAAGCCTTAACCGCGAAGGAAACGACGTCAAAGGCCCACATACAAGTGCACAAATAAGAAATCACGTGAGAAGCAACCGGGAGGAAGGGGTCGAACCGGGCAACGGGCCTAGGCCGCCAGCCTAGGCTGAGGCCCAGCCCATTCCGGGCCCGGTTCGGCACCCCCTTTGACCTAGCCGCCCTTCGGACTATTTATAGCGCCCCTGCCAAGAGCCACGAAGAAATACATTCGTCATCCGCCGAGGAGCGAGAAGAGAAGGACACCATCCCGAGAGGAGAGGTCGAGATGGTTGACTAGGGTCCTCCTAGGCGTGGGAACCCTACATGGAAGACCACGTCGAGTTCCGTGAGCTAGGATCAAGATCAAGGTAGGATCCCGGTGGTGATCTTGTCCATGTATTACTTCTATGTTGAATTAGTAGATTGAATCCGATTCTTAGCATCAAGTGCTTTCGTTGTGATTTTGTCTTTGTTTGGGTGTTTTCCTCCCCGATCTATCCCGTGGGTAGATTGCATAGGATGTTCTTGTAGCCATGGTGGCTAGAGGTGCATACCCGATCTACCAAACGTTTTCATCTTGTTCTTCTTGAACTCGAGTAGTACCAACCCATAAGATTATCCCTCGTAGTGACGACGGTAAAGGAGAAAGCAGGCCCCTGAGTCGAACGGAGCCATGCTTTCAATGAGATTCGTTTGCTACATTCTTCTTTACTTTGGAACTTAAACAAAGACCCGATCCAATCTCTAGATTGGTTCTCCTCTCTTTCTCTTGCTACCTCCTGTGCGGTAGGCTAGATGAGTTTGATGATGATCTAGTAGATAAGATGCAAACCCTTTTCAAGATCAAAGTGTTTTCCGCTTATTAGATTGGATCTTGCGTTACACATTGTTCCAGGATTCGATACTTGGGTTCACACTTAAGGAAGAAGGGTCCCTTGGCTACGACGGTGGACTTGTACGCTTGAGTCCAAACGGAACTTGATACACATTTTAAGTCAACACTCGCCGTCGTCTCCAAGCACCAAAGGTCGATCCGTTGCCTCGGTTAAGTTTGTTAGCTCGCTCACGTTTTGGTGCAACCTCGTCGCCCAACCGAGCACCCCAGCTCGATTTGGTGTGTCGCCGGCGATTCCACCGCCGCCGCTGCTCGCCGTCGCGTCTCGCCGCCGCTCCACAGAACACCACGCCAGATCGTGATCGAGCGGCCCCAGATCGGATCCAAGGGTCAATCGCGGCTGCGTCGGTCAACCCACCGATTCACCGACTTTTGCAAATAAAACCATTAGTTCTTTCGTTTTTCTAATAGGTCCTCGCAGTAGTGGTTTTCTTACGATCTAGGTCCTTTTGTTACGTTTAAACCCTAAACCTTTAGTTTTCTTCTGATTAAGTCCTGCACCTTCGTTAGTGCATATCTTGATCGTTTTTAGCTCTGCTTTTAGCGTTCTTTATATCCACGCGATCGTCTCGATGAGTAGAACAGTTTTATTCCTCTGTTTTGGTCTGTTAGTACTGTTTGGTGATTGTTTCTTATTTTATTCCCTTGTTGCTCGTATGTGAATGATGTAGTGCGTAGAAGGCGATCCGACGTGGAATACGCCGGTTGAAGATTTTCAAGACCTTGAGCAGCAGCAAGTGTTGGTAGAAGGCAAGTCCTTGCTGCATCCCGTTTATCCTATTACAACATGCATTTTAATTACACCGTTATTTATTTATTGCTATTAAATTGAAGGGTCCTACTATTTAAGGTTTGACTAGCTTTGTTTATCCGTGTGTGCCTTGATCAACCTGGGTTTCGATTACGTTGGGTAGACCTTGCTTAGTTGCTCAACTTGGGATCATGGTGGTTCTAATGAACAACAATGTTAATCTTGCTTTACTTATGTTATACCTTCATTAAACAAGATCACCGTGTTAATGGAACATGGAGCGACCACCAGAAAAGTACTACCACAAGACATATGGCTCTGTCTTGGCCAAGTAATTAGATACTTTAGTATTGTGGTATGCTTTACTAAAGGGTTGGGGGACGGTAGATGGTGTATAGACCTGCAGTTGGGCTTTGCTAAGACACGGTACCGCTAGGGAGCTTTATGTTGCCGATCGGGTAACCTAGCGAGCACCCGTGCTAGGGAATCTTTGTAAAGGCCTCAGCGTCCCCTATGCAATCACACCTCGGTAGTGTGGTATGATGCTTGGCCGGCATCGCATGGTTGGGTCTAAAGTTCTTGGGACTTTACGTGACTTGTGGGTAAAGATGTACAACCTCTGCAGAGTGGAAAACTAACTAGTTAGCCGTGCCCACGGTCAAGGGCGACTGGACCTCATATGAGTAAACTATGGAATATGGATTAAACTTGTTGCATTTACTGTTCATGTTGATGATGCTTATGTTAATCTACGTTGGTATAAACTTACATTGCTAGTAAATCTTGCTTAATAAAACTTGACCAACTAAAATCTTGACCGCTATGCAACCACAAGCTTCCACCATAAAGCCTTTGCATGTTGTTATAGCGTTTCCTTGTTGAGTACGACATGTGCTCATGCTTGTTGTTATTTTATATTGTATCACAACCCGGTTGCTACTGACGGATGCTTTGAAGACTTTCAGAGTTCGGAGTTTAGGCGAGCGTGCCACCAGTTAGGTGGAGTCGTCCTTTTCCGCTGCTAGTACTCGCTTTTACGATTTTGAGACTTTCGGTCATGTAATAATGTTTTAATACTCTCTATATGCTTGGACACCGTGTTTTGGTTTTCACTAAGTCAATGCATGTGTGAACTTTGATCTTGACGCACATGTATTCTATGCATTGGATTTGCCTTTAAATCCGGTGTGACATAATTATATTAAAGAGACACTTGAACCAAAAACTCAGTATCCATATAATAACCAGGCTCTATTGACAAACTGGCGTGCTGCATGTTCTGACTGGACCGATTGGACCTGAAATCTATCGACTCCTCCGATTTGGTTTTATAAGTCGTTTTGAACAAGTTTTAAGTCAAACATTGGGAATATAAATAATCAATAACTTTAAGTCAGCGTTTGGAAATGTGAAAATCATATAAAAGATTTGTCTTGAAAATTACTTTCATAAAATTATACATATATAACTTTTCAATAAATATTTTTATAGAAAATATAAATCAAAGTTGTGCTTTGGTGACCGTGTCGCTGTCCTAAACGACTTCTAATATCAAACCGGAGGAGTAAGACCCTTGACTGAATCAAACACCACTGACTAACCCACATGGTGAAGCTTTCAATAATAACAAAATTAATTGATCTTCACATAATGACAATGTGGGGTTTATATTGATAAACTGACCTGCTGCATGTTCTGATCCACCGACTGGACCTGAAATCTAGCTTAGACTCTTGACTGAATCAAAACACCACTGACTAATCCACATGATGAGGCTTATTACAATAATAACAAATAAGAATCAGGAAATTAAAATTGAGTAATTCATCACATCTGGAATAGAAGTAACAAGGAGCACTTCAAGACTTCATTGTTTCTCAATGTCACACATTATTCTAAATACTAACTACATAACACATGGCAAGATAACAGTCCAGTTTCACAATAGTCGAACTTGCAGCATCATATTCCTATAGTTATTGCTATTACACTGCAACTTGTGGGATGTGACACCATAACAACCACATAAGGATATATATCCTCCTGCATAAGACTGATAATGACCAAATTAACGAAGTGTGACTCCATCTTTCATAGAACGCTTCCTCTTAACAGCTGTAGTCTTTACTTCTTGAATCTCACAAGTACCAACATAGCAATAGTAGGGAGGTATCGAGGACCTCCACCCTAGGATCTCAAATTTCCCACGAGGCTTAACACTTCCGTACAGCACATCTTCAGCTGTTATCTTCGGAACCTCATCCTGTGTAGAGCGTTTATGTTGTTGATAAAGAACACAAACTTCAGAGGGTGTAGCCATTCTCCGAAATGTATAGGTCTGTTTTGTTTTAGAACATCAAATGGATGCTCATCAGAATTGGAGGCATGCTTCTGGAAGGACCCTCTCAAGAAGGCCAAAACCTTGCACCAAAAATGGACGTCAAAGTTGTTCCTCAACAAATGAGCAGTGATGTATGCCAATATAGGGGAACTTTGCAGCGCCTTGGCTATCTCCATACCTAGGTATGTGAGCCTCGGGTGCACCTTGGGATCCGTGCTATCGAATGTAAGTGTTTTGAAGAAATACCAGTAGGCTTCATCGGACGGATGCTTTAGAGTTAGAGCCTGTGTTGTTCCAAACTTTGCAATCTTGTCGGACCTGCTTGTAACTATGATTTTACTACCTCACACACTGTTTAAAAGTAGAATACAGTCTGTTCCATGCACCTTCATGCAGATCCCCAACTAACTCAACAACAACTAGAAATCTCATATTTTTATTTGAGCTTGAGACATGATTTTGATGTTTCCTTGCACATTCTTCTCTAAAAGTAGCTAGATCATCATCTGTAAAATCATGGTTTTGCAAGAACAAGATTTCTGAAAAATGATCACATACTCTTTCAACCTTGCAAGCATGAGCGACAAGGGTGCTCTTGCCGACATAGATTGGTCCGATAATTGGAAGGACATCCAATTCTTCAGCATCATGAGGTTGTTTGTGCAACAGGAAACTGGTGACAAGTTGCAATTCTACCTGGCGGCCGAACATGCAGTTGGCCAACTGGAGATGCATGCTGTAAGGTTGTTGGTACAGGCGAGGATAGCTTGTCAAGAACAGGATGAGTTCATTTACATCAAGGATCATTGACCTCAAATTATCATGTGTCTCTTGCAGTTCTTTCAAAGTCAGAGCACCTCTGCTGGTGAGACATAGACGCTTTACAGAATTTACTATAGACAGAGATGAAGAGCGACTCACAGCCTGATCTTTGGCTTCCTCCTCATCATGAAGTTGGTATCTGAAAGTGTCAAGCATGCAGTAGCCTCGGTACATGGCATCTCTTAGCATAACCAGCTGGAGGAGCATGGCTTGGTTTGTGATGTGCCGCCCCATGGCCTCATCAATGATCACTTGTGCCCGGAGGAGGACCCTGTGCAGGCAATCCTCCACATCCTGTGGGATGGGCCTGGAGATTTTGCTGATGAAAAAATTTATGGACCTAGTTGTCAGCTCACCAAGGACTGCAGAAAGGATAGCCTCCATTTCGAGACACTCTCCTGAGGAAGATTACACAGAAGGTGGAGACAATGAGAAGAAGCTAGGGTGTAATGGAATGATATGTATAGAAAAACAGCTCCAGAGGCAGAACTTGTTCAAGTCATGAAAAAGGTCGGTCCAGTCTAATCCTCCGGATGGACAGGTACTAAATGGGCATTGACGTACAAAAGTCAAGCTGTAGCAGTTAAGATAGAAGAAAGTAGACTGAATAACCATTGCTTTTGTTTTTACCAGATCAAAGCCAAGTGGACTACAGAATAAAGGTTGGAAGTGATGGACAATGGCTCAGCAACCACATCTTGAGAGAGTGACGTACAGTACAAAGGTTACGAATGCTCAAGACCTTCATGCAGCAAATCCCTGATGAAAGATGGACAAAGATCATGGCATGACCCTGAAACTTAACATCATAAGAGTACACGCAACTAACTGAGGATCTCATTATATCTCTTAATGCACCAGTAAATGAAAGGATGCGCAATTTCCTAACACAGTGACTCAGTGAGACTCTCTCGCAAGTTGCAAGAAGCTGACAATTTGATCCATCTCCGTTTAGTGAGCAAACATGACCATGGCGTTCAGTGACCAAACATGACCATGGGGTTCTATTGACAACATGACCATGGGGTTCAACTGAAAACAAAAGCCAAATGCAAGTCTGAAAGCCCAGAGTCTAGGCCTCCTCTGTTTTACGCTATGAAGAGAATCACATATTCACAGGCATTGAAAAGGCTCTTGCATAACAATTTTTAATTTGTTTTAGTCCTATTGGTGGCTATAGTTTTGAGCTCCTGAATCTCACAAACAAAGACATACTAATTATAATATGGGGGCATCCAAGACCTTCGAGCTAGATCCTCAATTTTCCATGAGGCAAGCACCCAGATGTTCTGAACTCTGTAACTTACAGCACACCAAGTAGCTGCTGCACTGCTATAGACAGTCTACAGAAGTACTTGGGATTTCCCAAGTTATGGCCTCCAATTTCCCATGTATCCTAGCACTCCCAGGAAAGATCTATTGACAATTCGTAAATTGTAATAAATTCTTTATCTATAGAAACACATTCTTTAAAATTTCCAAACATAGTTAAGGATGGAACAAATTAGAACAAAGCCAGAGTTCTGCTTCAGAAGTTCAGATTGGAGCTCAGACAGGCCAAGGGCCAAACCAGACACCAGATGATCAGAGTTGATTGTGTGCGTAGTGGAGTCTAGGGATTTAGACTCCACTACGCACGAAGGCCCATTTCACTCGTCTCAAGCTGTACAGACTTGTGATACCCTAACAAACATATTCAGCTATCCTGCTACGAAAGCTTGATAGTTAAAAATTTAATGAAGTGTGTCTCCATTTTCATAGAACGCTTCCTCTTGACTCCTGTAGGTTTTAGCTCTAGAATCTCACAGGTACCAGTATAGCTATAGTAGGGAAGTATCGAAGACCTCCATGATAGGAACTCAAACTTCCCACTAGTCTTAAAAGTTCCATAAACCACGTCTTGGATTTTTATCTTTGGAACCTCCTCTTGTGCAGAGCAATGACATTGATGATAAAGAACGAAAACTTCAGATGGTGCAGCCATTCTTCCGAAACGTGCAGGTCTGTTTTGTGTCAGAAGATCAAATGGGTGCTCACCCAATCTGGAGATATGCTTCTGGAAAGACCCTTTCAAGAAGGTCAAAATCTTGGACCAAAATAGGATGTCAAAGTTGTCCCTCAACAACTGGGCAGTGAAATTCCCGGGAATGAAGGCACCGTCCATTGTACTGGCTATCTCCATGGCCAGGTGTGTGAACCTTGGTTGTACCTTAGGATCCATGCTTCCAAACGTAAGTGTCTTGAAGAAATACCAATACGCCTCATGGGGTAGACACTTCAGACTTAGAGCCTGTGTCGTTCCAAACTTTTTAATCTTCTCAGAGCGGCTTGTAACTATGATTTTACTACCGCGTGGGAGAAACCTTTTAGAAGCAGAATACAACCTATTCCATTCATCTTCATAAACATCACCAACAAACTCAATAACAACCAGCAATCTCCTATCCTTGTTCGAAACTGACACATGATTTGGATCTAATCTTGCACATCTGTCTCTGAAAGTAGCTAGCTCATGATTTGTAAAACCATAGTTTTGGAAGAACAAGATTTCCGAGAAATGATCACAGACTCTTTCATCCTTGCAAGCATGAGCAACAAGGGTGCTCTTGCTGACAAAGATTGGACCGACAATTGGTAGGACCTCCAGTTCTTCAGCACCATAAGGTTGTGTTTGCAACAGGAAATTGATAACAATTTCAGCTTCCATCTGGCGGCCAAACATGCAGTTGCTAAGGATGAGATGCATGCTGTAAGGTTGGCGGTATAGGCGAGGTAGCTTGTCAAGAACAGAACCAACTCTTTCGCATCAAGGATCATGGAGCTCAGCTCATCAATCGCCTCTTGCAGTTGCTTCAAAATGGGTTTGTCTCTATTGTAGAGAGATAAGGTTTTCAGAGAACTTACTCTAGACAGAGGCGACGAGTTAATCATGACCTGACCTTTTGTATCCTCCTTGTGAGATTGGCACCTAAATGTGTCGAGCATATAATAGCCTCTATGCATGGCAACTCTCAGCATGTGCAGCTGCCAGAGCATGGCTTGGTTTGAGATGTG
The DNA here is from genome assembly GCA_022644695.1 of Cenchrus purpureus. Taxonomy (NCBI): domain Eukaryota; kingdom Viridiplantae; phylum Streptophyta; class Magnoliopsida; order Poales; family Poaceae; genus Cenchrus; species Cenchrus purpureus. Next base: position 137,494,432 of record CP053460.1, on the reverse strand, counting down.
CCGCCCCATGGCCTCATCGATGATGACTTGTGCCCGCAGCAGGACCCTGCAGAGGTGATCCTCCACGTCGAGAGGCGTCGGCTTGTAGATTTTGCTGATGAAGAAATTTATGGATCTAGTGGTCAGTTCACCCAGAACTGCAGAAACGTCTCCATTTTAGGATTCTCTCGTCAGGAAGATAACACAGCAGGTGGAGAGAATGAACAGAAGCCGCTATATGCTAATCCACGGCGCAAAACTGAAAGCTTGTGATAAATAAACATTTGAATCTATGGTGGCTTTTACCACTTTACGAGGCAACAGCTGTGTAGACCGTGACTTAAAGGTTTTTTTTATACTTACCGTGACTTAAAGGTTGGAGTGTTGAACTATAGCAGCGAAGTCTTTGTTGAGTGTTGGAAAATAGCAGAAAAGTCTTTGTGGAGTGTTGGACCATATATAGCAGGAAAGTCTTTGTGGAGTGTCGGACCATAGCAGCAAAGTCTTTGTAGCCTTTCTAATGCTCAATATGTGTGTGAACAGTAAAGCTTAGTCAGAGAAAAGTGAAGACCAAACAAAGATGAAGTCTCGCTTTGCACTAGCAAACTTTTTGGTAGCACATCATATATCCATTTTTGGGAAAGAGAAATATACACTCACTATTCTGCAAGGCGTTCTTCACATCGAGCTGATGAACAGGCCACTGGCGGGACATGGTGAGGGAGAGCACTGTGCGAACCGTGGCAGGCTTCACCACAGGGCTGAAGGTCTCATCAAAATCAATGCCTGGTCGTTGAGTGAATCCACGAACAACCCAACGGGCCTTGTAACGCTCCAGGGTACCGTCGGCGTTGAACTTGTGCTTGAAAATCCATTTGCCAGAAACGACATTAGTCCCTGGCGGCCGAGCAACAAGGTCCCAAGTGTTGTTGGCGATCAGGGCACCATACTCCTCCTCCATGGCAGCACGCCAATTTGGGTCGGCAAGGGCAGCACGATAACTCTTCCGGATCGGTGAGAGCGGGGCAGCAACATATGCTACCGGAAACCGAAGACCTTGCTTGGCCCGAGTAGTCATGGTGTGCTGATTGACTACTGGGGCGATCCGGACAGCGCCACGAGGCAGCGGGACTACAGGTACCAAAGGAGAGGGCGCCGAGGGAGCCGACGGGTCACGATGAACGGGACGGCGGGAACACGCCCAAAAGCGTTGGCCGAGCGTAGAGGAAACTCAGGCGGATGAGTCGGGGCCGCGCATGGTGCGGAGAGCGGTGATGCGGCGGCGTGGCGGGGCGGCAGGTGACGGTGTGTCACGCGTGGCGCGGAGAGTGGCGAGTCGTCGGAGACCCGCGCGTGAGCGAGCGGTGAGGTCGCCGGAGCCGTGCATGTCACGGAGGGCGGCGAGGTGGCCGGTGCCGCGTGTGGCGCAGCAAGTGGTGACGACACCATGGTCCGCAAGGCGCGGGAGGAGGCAACAGCGTCGGGTGGCGCCGAGGACAATACTGCAGAGAGAGAGGGGCGCCAATGGGTGGCAGCTCACTACTAGTGTCAGTATCCAAAAAATCAAGGTCCGCGACAGCCGGAGATGTCTGAGCAAAGGGAAAAGTGGACTCGACGAATGTGACATGACGAGAGATGATTATCCGATTGCTAGACTGATCAAGACACCGGTACCCTTTATGGTGAGTGGAGTATCCAAGGAAGACACACAAGGCAGACCGGGGAGCATGTGGCAGACAGGTTTGGATAGCATGCGCAACCAAAGACTCGGAGATGATCGTACACAGGCGCAATGCCAAAGAGGGCAAAGTGCAGTGTAGAAAATTTTAGGGTCTTGGTTGGGAGCATGTTGAGAAGATGTGTCGCCGTGTGGAGGGCCTCAGCCCAGTAAGCTGCCGGAACATGAGCCTGGAAAAGAAGAGAGTGGATCATATTGTTGGTGGAACGGATGATGCGCTCTGCTTTACCATTTTGGGCGAAGGTGTAGGGGCAAGACATACGGAGTTGGACGCCATGGATGAGGAAGAAAGTGCGAGCACTGGAGTTGTCAAACTCACGACCGTTGTCGCATTGAATGGCCTTGATGGAGGCGCCAAACTGAGTATGTGCATAGGTGAAAAAGTTAGACAAAGTCGAAAAGGTGTCAGATTTCAGCTTTAGGGGAAACGCCCATAGAAAATGGGAGTAATCATCAAGAATGACTAAGTAATACTTGTATCCAGAAACACTAATGACTGGTGAGGTCCACAAATCACAGTGAATGGGATCAAAAGCACTACTAGCACGAGACCCTGAAGCATGAAAAGGAAGACGAATGTGTCATCCTAACTGACACGCATGACAAACAGAAGGACTATTGTCTTTATTACACAAATGGAGCATAGACGACAGCTTGTAGAAAGCTTCATGACCGGGGTGACCCAGACAACGATGCGTGAGCGAGGGACGTGGGACCGGCGACTAGGAGGGCGGCGGCGAGGAGACAAAGGGGTACAAGGGCCTGGAACTATTACACCTTGCGATCTCGGTCCGTGTCAGCAGATCCTTCACAGAGCAACCAGATGGGTCAAACTCGACAGAACAATTGTTGTCAATGGTAAATTGGCGAACTGAGATGAGATTCTTAATAAGTTGTGGTGAAACAAGAACATTATTAATCACGTAAAGACGGAGTCAAAGCGAGCGCAGCGTGATAGGCGAGATAGGAACCATTACCGGCAACAATGGATGAAGGAGGTGAAAAACAAGGAGTGGATGTGGAAGAAAGGGTACCGGCATCGGAGGTCATATGAGAGGTTGCACCTGAGTCGAAGTACCAATCGAAGTTCTGAGGTTGGTTCAGGGACACCGTACTGAAGGCGGAGGCGAGACTCTGCTGATCCCAACCGTGTACCGGAGTGTACTGGCCGGGGCACCGGCACCGCATCATGTTGGCCTGCAATGCCTGCTGATGAGCCAGGAGCGCCTAGTGTTGGGCAATGGCAGCAGGGTTAGCATATGCAGCCTGCTGCTGCGCCTGTTGAACCAAGAGGGACTGCTGCTGTTGTGGCGTCAACGACGGGCCCCTTTGGCCCAGCCACATGTGGATGGCGCCGGTCCAGGGGTACTGCGGAGAGGGCCACGGGTCGCCAGCCCCGCCTAGGCTAGCGGTGGAGGATGGGGCGCCAGGGGAAGCGCCGCCGGTGGACGGCTGGCCGCCTTGCTGCTGGCTGCCTTTACCGGCGCGCTTGCTGCGACGATCGAAGGACGAGCACTGCGAGGAGTTCCTGGAGTTGGAGCCCTTGTTGTTGGCGCCGGCGCCACCAGCCTGATGCTTGGCAGGTGGGCGGTCAGAGGACGGGTTCCCACCGCCAGAGGGCTTGCCACCGGAAGCAAGGAGGGCGGTGGAGGTCGAGGAGGGACGCTCAACCATGGTGATTTCCTCCAGAATCAGGGCGGAGCGGGCTTCGAGGAACGTGGGGAAGTCCCGAGCGAGGCGAAGATGGCGCCCAACGCCGTCAAAACGATCTGCAAGACCGCGAATGATGTTGAGCACCAGCGTGCGGTCGGTGACGGGCTCGCCAAGGTCGCCCAGCGCGTCCGCCATGTTCTTGAAGCGGCGGTAGTACTCCGTGATGGACAGGTCACCACGGCGAAGTGCGAACTTGGCGTCAAGGTGGAGAGCGCGGTCGAGTCCTCGGTCACGAACGGGCAGATTCGGGCGGTAGCGTCACGGGACATGACAGACTCCTACAGGTCGGTGGAGATGGTGCCGGAAATCCACGATTTGATGACACAGTCCATGCGGCGCCAGTCCGGGAAGTTGGGTGACGCGGTGTCCTGGAGGATATGATCCTCCAGGGGAACACTACCGACAACGAAGTAGCTAGTCACGCCAGCGCTTGTAGTTGTCGTCTGTGAGATCGAGGATGACGTGCACCAGGTTGCGAATGTTCTGGACGCCGGCGGCATGGTGATGCAGGTTGACGACGGCGACCTCATGAAGCAGCATGGCCTGGTGGAGGTCGTGGTCAGGGTGCCCCGATTGACGCGTCGGCGCGTGCGTCGCCTTCGTCGGGCACATCGTCCTTCAAGGCGTCAGCATCCGGGTCGCCAAGGCGGCCTCGGCCTTGTGATGGCGCGCGCTTGAGGGCATCGCGGGTTCAATTGGCAGCAGCGTCACGGTCTGCGGCGGCGGCCTCGTCTTCAGCACCGCTTGGCTGGCGGCGGAATCGCGCTGGCTGGAGCTCCTCCGTCGTATTGCTTGCCCTTCTTGAGGGTGGCGGCAGCGGATTCGGAGGGGTCGGGACCATGGGTGGGTGGCGGCCTCGGAGTGAGGCGTCGCCAAGAGGAAGGCGGCACTGGGAGCGCAAGCACGGCACGGGCTGGCGCTGCAGCCGCGAGCACGCAGGGAGGGCGCAGCCGGGAGGAGCGCGCAGCCGGTGGTAGCGCTAGTTGGGTTGAGAGAGGGATCAGAACCCTAACTCTTGATACCATGAAAGCAATATAGCTGGGAAATAATAGATTGATGATGAGAGAGCCAGAGGCTCGTGTACATATATAGGAAGGATGACCTAGACTACAATAATCCTACGGTGATCCTTGCCTATCCACATCGATCTATACAAGCCCCTAAGGGCAGGCGCACAACCCAACAGGGGGCTGGCGGCAGATGAACCCAGGGCCCATAGGGCCATCTATAGATCACGCTAACTGGAGTTGAGATGGCGGCATGATAGATGTAAATTGCAACAAAGGCCAAGTCATGCTTCAGAACTTTATATTGGAGTTGAGATTTCCCAAGTCATGGCCTCCAATTTCCCATGTATCCTACCACTCTCAGGAGAGATCTATTGTCAGTTTGTAAATTGTAATGGATGTTTCTAGAAAAAAAACAAGTTTCTCAAAAATTGTAATGGATGCTTTATCTTGAGCAATAGATGTTCTTTGTCAGTTACCAAAATGTTAATGGAGTTACCAGCCCATTTAGAACATGTGAAATTCATTGAGATTTTCTTCGTACTATATCCCAAGTAGATGAAATTAGATGGGCTGAAAGGAGTTATGGATGAGCAAATTATAATATAGGCAGGGTTATGCTTCAGAAGTTCAGATTGGAGCTCAGGCGGTCAGGGCAAGGGAAAAGAAGATACCAGATGGTCAGAGATGATTGTGCGCGCATCAGAGTCTAGGGATTTATATTCAATAAGAATAAATACCTCGAGGTGAAAAATCTGGAAGGCGCAGAAGGTTCTTGCAGACGACGAGCAGAGATGGCAGTGCGCGCTTGGTTGACCCTCCAGGCCGGACTGGCTCAGCAATTCATTATAATCTCATGAAAACATATGCTTCATGTACAATTTCTAACTTGTAACTTGTCATACCATTGACTCTGCTGTAACAAAGTATGGCTCCATTCTTTTCTAGAACGCTCTCTTGACAGCTCCTCTTGGAGCTCACCATTATCAAGATTTCACACTAAAAGTTTTCATGATCTCAACTTTCCCATAAGGATTAGCGCTTTCATACATCACATCTTAGTTTATATTTGGAACCCTGTCTTCTGAAGAAAGCTGATACTGGCCATAAACCACCAAATCTTCAGAAGGTGTAGCCACACTCCCAAGATGTGCAGATCTCTTTTGTTTTAGAAGACCGAAAAGGATGCTATCAATCAAAGTCAACGAATTCTTAGTATCTGGAGTGAAACTAAGTCACACATTGTTTTGTTTATTGTACACCATATCAAACATATTCAGCTATCCCACTACATAAGATTGATCATGAAAAATTAACGAAGGGTGTCTCCATCTTTCAAAGAACGCTTCCTCTTGACTCCTGAAGATTTCAGATCCAGAATTTCACAAGTAGAAACAAAGCTATAGTAGGGTGGCAAATTTCCCACTAGTCTTAAAATTTCCGTACATTACATCTTGGAATCTTACCTTCGGAACCTCTTCTCCAGAGCATTGATATTGATGATAAATAATGAAAACTTCAGAAGGCATAGCCATTCTTCCGAGATGTGTAGGTCTGTTTTGGTTCAGAAGATCGAATGGATGCTCACCAAATATAGAGACATGCTTCTGGACAAAGCCTCTCAAGAAGGCCTAGTCAATGATGACTTGTGCCCGAAGCAGTACCCTGCGAAGGTGATTCTCCACATCAAGTGGTGTCGGCGTGGAGAGTTTGCTAATGAAGAAATTTATGGATCTAGTGGTCAGCTCACCAAGGATTACAGAAATAAAACTCTCCATTCTGTGTGTCTCTTCTCTGGAAGATAACACAACAAGTGGTATGAAATGGTAGAGATGTATCAGGAAAAACTCTAGAGTGGTTGTATATATATATTATAGGTAGAGTGGTTACTTGTTCAAATCATGCAGGTCAGTCCAGTTGAATAGTCCATGCACATGTGTTGACCATATTCTGCCTGATTGGCAAGCACTGAATGCGTTTTTTCCAGCTCCATTTTTGCTTCCAGCTTTCCTAAGGGACACTGAGATAGAAACAAATGTCAAGCTGTTCCAGTTAAAGTGGTAGACATTAAAGTCGATGATGCACAAAAAAGACTAGTAAAACATTAGAAAAGTTGTGTTGACTGAAGCATTGGTTTTGCCATTTCCCCAGATAACAAGCCAATGTATTTTTTTAGTCTTCTAATAATACGATGTGCAACATTATAGTCAAAGAAAGAAACGGGACTCTAAAGAAATAGTCAAAGAAAAAATGAAGACTGCGCTACCAGAAAGAATATGGCGACCACTCACTTCCGAAGTTTCTCTTTCTAGTGCATTGTATATCCAATTTTCGTGAATAAGAAATAATGACAAACATATATTCGAAACATCAGTTGTTTGGTAAATGAAGCAGGTCGCTCTGCTTCTGATGTCGGCTTGCAATGCTCTGTAGATTCAGATTGACAGAGGCCAACTCACTGGAATCTTGAAACTTGAAAGGAAGTCAATTCACAAACCGTCACATACAGCTCCTGAATACAATTTGCTGCTGCCTGGAATGTTACCCAACAACAGTAACTCCAAAACTGACTGTAAATGCATAAACATGAAACTGAAGAAGACCTCAGGTGTGTATTCCATCACTGGAAGTTTGAAGCGTCAGGTGTGTATTCCACAAGATCAGCCTACAGGAATATACAATGGGAACCTAAATCTTCTCAGTTGGCACAAGATTCACCTATCACAATGTACAAGGGACAGAGAACAGGCAACAGCTTGGCCAAGTCGCAAGTCATACAGTTCAGGTACTGCATTTATAATGAAACTCTACCCCTTATACAGTAAGATTTACATCCCTAAGTCTTTTCTTTTCAGACAATCCAACTGAACAAAAACAAAAAGTGTCTAGTATTCAGATAATGCTGAGTTTCAGACAAACCAAGTTGGAAATTTCAGTGCCATATCTGACAGTTATGGTGTGCCCACAGATAGCACAACCTTGTTCAGCAGAATAGTCCAGCACCAAATCAATAACATAACAACTGCAATGGCCAACAAAGCGAGCCTGGAGAGATTACTGGGCTTGCTTCTTTTGACAACTTCTTTGATAAAAATAATTTTCTTTTGACAATATAGCATTCAGACACAAGTAACCATGTCAGGGATTACTTCTTCAGTACCAGTATTGTGCTCAAGACACAGGATGTTGGACCAATACATGGCAGCTCAGACATTCTTTTTCTTCCTCGTGATTCAGAACTCATACGCAAGAAGTTGTTCGCACAGCAAAGCTCAATGCGTTGACTATGGCAAAGACACACCTAGTTTCCACAGAATTCCATGAACATCAATAATGTCCAAGGGCCAAACAAGATACGAGATTCTCCGGAGATGATTGCGCGCGTAGTGGGGTCTAGGGATTTAGTCTGTGAATAAATACCTCGAGGTGGAAATCCGGAAGGCGCGGGCGGCGCTTCCGGGGCGACGACGAGCGGAGCTTGCCGCGCGGCGCGCGCGCTTGGTCGAGCTCATCTTCGCCTCCCTCCCGGACCGCAGCAGGCTACGGACCCTGCGCGAGAGATCCGCGACGGCGCAGGATGCCTGGCCGTGGAGCAGGCGGAGGTCGCCGCCGCCGGCGGCGGCGGCGCGACCTCGCCGGATGCCAGCCGGGAACACTTAAACGCAAGAATTTTTTTCTCGCTGGGGTCCGAAATTTTTTTCCTCCCGGAATTTAAAACCCTGCTCCGGCCGCCACCGCCGCCTTCCCTCTCCCGGAAGCAAGAGCAAAGACCCACCTCACGTCCTCACTGATTGCTCCGCTCAGGCTCTGCACTTATCTGCCTGTGGCTCGCCGCCTCCAATGGCCGCCAGAGCAGCGGGCAGGCGCGTGAACTGAGCACGAAGAAGAAATAGGCCTTGGGCCCTTACACGTGTAAAGTTGGGCCTGGGCCCTCTCTTTGACATTTCATTCTTTTTTCTCTCTCCCTGCATGACTTTTTGACGGAGAGAATGGCAAAGAACAGTCAACGCTGGCCACGCATGTCACATTCTCCACTCTCCTCGTCAAGCAATATTATCTTGTAATGTAAATTTAAAATCTATTCTTATGGAAAAGATGTTGCTTGACATACATAAAAATATGTGTCATTTAATGTTCCCAAATAGTAGTACTCCATATGTCCATGAAATGAAACTTCCAAATAAAGTGAGCTCAAATACTTCCAATGCTCTTCGTGGAAGAAGTTTGAACACGAAAACTAATTAGGACAAGAAACATAATAAATCAACGTTGCATATTGATTTTTAAGAAATGGAGGACAACAGGACAGAGTAAGCTTGGAGCTGGTAGGGGAAGAGCTCGGCTCATATTTTTAATAAAATGACTAGCTGAAAATTTATATTTAGGGTTAATTAAATTGAAAACATAACAAAAAATGCAAACTTCAACGCAACAACGTTCTAAGGGCGTGTAATGTTCATATACGAATGATGTTAACCTCGCCGAGTGGCTATGAGTACCCATGAATCAGATCGCAATCTACTCCCTCAGTCCCGATGCACTTAGACCGTCTCCAGAAGCTGCTAGAAAAGCATCGTGCATCTACAAAATGCAGATCGTGATCATAGCGGCTCCAGCAGAGTCGCAACAGGTGCTGCATTTTTGCAGCCGAGTGGTGGCGGCGGTGCATTCTCGGGGGCTCTGGGGCTTTCCCAACCCAACCGCCACCGCCCACCGCCTTGGCCTCCTCCTCCTTCCCCATCCCGTCCGGGCCGCCGCCTCGCCGCTGCTCCGCGGCGCCGCCTCCTCATGCACCGTGCATCCTCTCCCTCATCCCCGTCACCAAGCTGCTCCCCGTCGTCGTCGCCGCCTCCTCCGCACCCCGCAGATCTCGCAGTGACTGTGGATTCGAGCACCTGCGCGAATCTCGCGATGGCGACAAATCGAGGTCCGGAGATGGAGGGGCAGCCGGAGGGAGGGAGCTTGCCGCGACGTCCTCCCTCTCCTTCACCTCCGCCGCGTCACGATGTCCTCCTTCTCCTACACCTCTCGATCCGAGGGAGAGAGGAGATGGGGCGGAGGATCCGATGGAGGCAGAGGAGCTTGGTCCCACCGCCTGCGACACGCCGGGAAGAAGATGGACGAGATGAATCGCACCGCCGACGCCGAAGATGCGACGGTCACGCGCACCACGACGCCACCGCCCACGCCGCCGGCATCGCCGCCACCTGCACAACTGCGATGGCCATCACATACCCACTCCGACCTGTAAAGGTTGGCGGCCGGCTTTGTCTTCCCATCCGTCGGCGATGCTCGGATGTCCAGGCGTGGCTTCGCCGCTACATCCCGCGGCTAAGAGCTCCACTACGCCCGTCCGCTACTCCGCTGCACTAGTCGTGGCGAGCTCCCCACTTCTGTGCTTGTGCGACCACACCACCGGCATGCTGCCGCCCCGGGACCTCACCCGCCACGACGCCCGCCCGCCTCACGCCGCCGGAACACACGCCTGGCCGAGCCGACGAGCTCACCGGCGGAGGCATGCTCCTCCGGCTGCGCCTGCCTCAACCCTGGGCCGACGACCAGCACCCGCCCTCCGCCCATGTCCCGGCTCTGCTCTTTGTCCGCGGGGTGGAGAAGAACGATGAGACCGACACATGGTGGGGACCATAGGGACTCACACACGTGGAAAACACCTAGCGACTCTCTTGAAGCCATGTTGCCTTCTCTCTCCTATGTGGAGCCATTGTAGAGTTTAACGGCCCCATTGCGGGTGCCCTATGCAGGAGCAGAGCAAAGAGCCAGCGGACATCGGCATTCTGCGGGTGCCCTATTGACTGTCCCGCATCCTTGGTCCCACAAGCATAGACGCATTTCAACCGTTGACCGTGACCAAATTATCCTCCCGTCGCCATCTCGCACTTCACATTCCTTATTTCAAAACAAAACAAAACAAAACCCTTCACTTACCCCTAACCCAGCCAAACCCTAGAGATCCATTCCCGCCGCCCGCGCCGCCGGCCGGCAGGATGGCTCCGGCGAAGGCCCTGCCGGACGAGATTACCGAGGAGATCTTCCTCCGCATCCACCCGCCGACGCCGCCACCCTCGTCGCGCCGCCCTCGCCTGCAAGCGCTGGTGCCGCTCATCGCGGACCCCGGCTTCCCGCCGCGGTTCACCGCGAGTTCCACCGCGCGCCCACATGCTCGGGTTCAGCGTCGACACCGACAACTTCGTCGCGACTACCTCGACCTCGGCGATGACCCGACAACTACGTCGGCGACTACCTCGACGACGACCCTGTCAGATTCATTTGCCCGCCCTCCACCGCCGCCCGCTTCGTCCGCACCTCCCCTGCGTGAGGCGTGTCGACATGGAGCGCTCGCGCGTCCTCGACACCCGCCACGGCCGCGTACTCCTCCACAGGGCGTCGGAACGTGGGAGCGAGCCGAACCGGTGGGACATTTACTTGTTCGTCTGGGACCCAATCACGAAGGAGGAGCATAACTGCCCAAGATGCCGTGGTTCTGGTGGCGAAGCACCTGGAACGCGGCCGTGTTCTGCACCGCCGCCGGCTGCACCACCTGGACTGCCACGGCAAGCCCTTCGCCGTTGTCTTCGTTGCCAGAGCTTCCTTCATGATGTTCAACTTCGTGTACTCATCGGAAGCTGGTCGGTGGAGTGAGATCCACAATTTTTTATGTACAGACGAGGATGATTTGATGTTGGAGCCCAGCGCCTTGGTGGAGGATGCAATCTACTTCACGGAGACCATAATCATCAAGTTCAATATCAGCACAAGGGAAATGAGTCGGATTGACCTGCCATCTGCTTGCTTCATAGGGCAGCGTGTTTTGCTCATGGCTATGGAGGACAATGTCTTAGGATTCGCCACCGTGCGTGAGTTCAAACTCTACCTATGGTCGAGAGAGGGTAACCCTGACAAGGATGCAGGATGGGTACAAAGGAGAGCCATTGACCTCAAGACACTGCTCCCAATTGGTGCTCTCGTAACCCCACCTGATGTGGTTGGCTTCGCGGAAGGCATCGGTTTCATTTACCTGAAGACAAATTCTGGACACTTCAGAATTGACCTAAAGTCTGGTTCGGTGGAGAAGCTATGCACGGTCGGTGGTGGCTCCATCATTTTCCCCTACGAGCTTCCACACCCCAGGTACACTAGCCGTGCTTATCTGTGATCATGAGCAATGAGTTTATGAAAGTACAGTATCACAATTCCATACAAGAACTGTGTTACTCTGACCTAGATATGGGCCACTCTTCATATTGGAAACATGTCTAAAACTTTTTCCATATCTTTCAAATGTTATGGACAGATGATGGGATCCTGGTAATAAGTGATCTGAAATTTAGTCTGGGCCACTAAAGTACCGAGCAGGAGAGATACATTTCTTATTATTTTAAAATGAGAAGCCATTACCGGCACCGACACGGCTTTCTACTCCATATATCCGAGAATCTTTAACCTTTTACATTCCTTCTCTATGATCTGTTGTTGTCACTTACCAAAATAAAAATATGGACAGTTATATTTGACCTGAACATATAGGTGTTAAGCCATAACCTACATGTTCTTCTACACTGTATATATGATTATATGAACATCCATGATCTGTCATTGTCCCTAGGTAATATAGATAATTGTACTTTACTAAACAGAGAGTTTTTCTTTTCTGAGTTCAGTCCAAATTCTATTGCCTGATGGAGCTGTAGATATTAAATTTGTTTGCCTTGTTTTGTAAGCAAATATTCATTGAGGAAAATGGTTCTAAACAAGCTGATGCCAATTTCAAATTTGTGTATTATTTCTGCAGCATTAGGAGCAGCAGCAGCCTCTACTGGTGAGGGACAAGTACGAGGTGCTTTAAGTGCATCAAAAGCTTAAGTTGATAGGCTTCTCAGTCAAGTGGAAATTGGTTTGTGGCAATAGTTACTAGTGTAAGCTTTACGATTGGACAGTTTTTAACGCCAGTAAACTAGTTTGAGTCTTTAATTTGTTGGCATTTTAGGGTTATGTGTTTTCATCCTCCAAATTTATTACATGTCCATTAGCCTTTTCTGCAATCTGGATCTTAGCTACTCTATGTGCGTTTCCTGAAATTTAGTTTGCACTGAGCTCTGGAATGAATATTGTTCCTTCTATGTCGGATTATCTGTGCTCAAGTGGACTTGTGAGTTTACAGCTGCAAGATGGAATCCTGATATTTTGACGCTTAAGTAGTTCAATGTTAGAAGAAACAAGAAAGCTAAGTGAAAGGTTGAAAGGGCAGCTGTGTGCCATCAGAGATTAGAGATCAGAGGTCCAGGAAAGAGTTTTTCGAGTTGGGTATTTGTGCTGGAGTGGTGCCAACCATATGAATCTTAGGTATTCCATTTTCTTTAGGCGTGGCACTTTTGACCGACATTGACAAGGATGAGAAAGTGCAAACAACAGGTTAGGCCTGCTAAATGGGGATTACCCCACCTTTCCCCAAATTGATAATCATTTTTGGCAACCCACCTCACCCCACACAATAAAATATTAAAATTTTAAAGAAATTGACTGAAATTTGTGCAGTTGACTCAGTTTGATAGTCCGCTACTTTGTGCAGAGTGGTGCCTCAACATACATGAACCCGTCAAAGAGTCGGACCTTAAAACTAAACTCTCGTATTCACACCATAAAATTTTAAAGAAAATTGATTGAAATTGTTGCAAATGACTTAGTTTTATAGTCTGCTACTTTGTACAATGTCATAATGCTGGACTTATACGTGAGTCTCACAAAAATCCTTCCAGCTCGCCTCAACCTTCATTTACCTTGTACTCAACCTGTCTCAACCCATTCGATACTAAAACTCATTTTCATTGGTTCAAACACACCCGAACCCGCCTCATAAAACCCATTTCAACCGGCCCGTTAGCAGCCCTACAACAAGTCAACACTGGCATGTTGAATATAATTTTAACATGTTTCAACGCTTGTGGCATACTTAAATAATATCTTGCATTAATATTATTCTCTCATTGACTATAAAGATGACGTCCATGCAGCTACACTTTCAGATAAAAAGAAAGCCCATATAGTTGCAATGCTTTTCATGGAAATTTGCAGGCAAAACTAGCTAGAACAAGAAACATGATGAATCCAACTATTGCATTGTACAGAAACCTGGAAGAAACAGGATAGAGCAAGCTTGGAGCTGATGCAATCATAGTTTTTCAAATAAATCATTCGGTTCAATAAAAGCAATGATTGTTAGGGAGAGGAGTTGATGTGAAGACACCAAACATGAGGCTCAGAGGCTCAGCTGACAAATTTTACATGTAGTCTTAATGTTAAATTGAAAACATAATAAAAACAAGCTTCAACTCAACAAAGATTCTGGGTCTGCTACATGGAGCAGAAACAATTGACTTAGCAATTCATTAATCTCATGAAAACATATGCAGATCTCTTTTGGTTCAGAATATATTTTACAGGGATTAACTAAAACTGAAAGAGCAAGTCTGAAAATCAAAGTCAACAAATTCATAGTATCTGGGTGAAAGCAATAAGAAAAATTCATTGTCTGCCATATAAGTCTAGCATCAAAGTAACACATTATTATGTTTATAGTACACACATCACATCATGACTATATGCTAGAAGTTGTGACTTGTGATACCCTCACAAACATATTCAGCTAAGCTGCTACACAAGCTTGGTAATAAAAAAATTAACGAATTGTGTCTCCGTCTTTCATAGAACGCTTCCTCTTGACTCCTGCAGCCTTTAGCTCTAGAATCTCACAAGTACCAGCATAGCTATAGTAGGGAAGTATCGAAGACCTCCATGTTAGGAACTCAAATCTCCCACTAGTCTTAAAAGTTCCATACATCACATCTTGGAGTCTTATCTTTGGAACCTCTTGTGCAGAGCATTCATATTGATGATAAAAACGAAAACTTCAGATGGCACAGCCATTCTTCCGAGAGCAGGTCTGTTTTGCTTCAGAAGATCAATTGGATGCTCACCAGAACTGGAGATATGCTTCTGGAAAGACCCTCTCAAGAAGGTCAAAACCTTGGACCAAAATAGGATGTCAAAGTTGTCCCTCAACAACTGGGCAGTGAAGTTCGCGGCAATGAAGGAACCATCCAGTGTCCTGGCTATCTCCATGGCCAGGTGTGTGAGCCTTGGTTGTACCTTGGGATCCATGCTTCCAAATGCAAGTGTCTTGAAGAAATACCAGTACGCCTCATGGGGCAGATACTTCAGAGTTACAGCCTGTGTTGTTCCAAACTTTTAATCTTCTCAGAGGCTTGTAACTATGATTTTACTACCGTGGGAGAAACCTTTTGGAAGCAGAATACAGCCTATTCCATTCATCTTCATTGAGATCCCCAATCAACTCAATAACAACAAGCAATCTCCTACCTTTGTTCGGAACTGACACATGATTTGGATGTATTCTTGCACATCTGTCTCTGAAAGTAGCTAGCTCATCATCTGTAAAACTATAGTTTTGGAAGAACAAGATTTCTGAGAAATGATCATGGACTCTTTCATCCTTGCAAGCATGAGCAACAAGGGTGCTCTTGCCAACAAAGCTTGGCCCGACAATTGGTAGGACCTCCAGTTCTTCAACACCATAAGGTTGTGTTTGCAACAGGAAGTTGATAACAATTCAGCTTCCATCTGGCGGCCAAACATACAGTTGCTCAGGATGAGATGCATGCTGTAAGGTTGGTGGTATAGGCGAGGGTAGCTTGTCAAGAACAGAACCAACTCTTTCGCATCAAGGATCATGGAGCTCAGCTCATCAATCGCCTCTTGCAGTTGCTTCAAAATGGGTTTGTCTCTATTGTAGAGATAAGGTTTTCAGAGAACTTACTCTAGACAGAGACGAGTTAATCATGACCTGACCTTTGTATCCTCCTTTTGAGATTGGCACCTAAATGTGTCGAGCATATAATAGCCTCTATGCATGGCAACTCTCAGCATGTGCAGCTGCCAGAGCATGGCCTTGTTTGAGATGTGCCGCCCATGGCCTCATCGATGATGACTTGTGCCCGCAGCAGGACCCTGCAGAGGTGATCCTCCACGTCGAGACGCGTCGGCTTGTAGATTTTGCTGATGAAGAAATTTATGGATCTAGTGGTCAGTTCACCCAGGACTGCAGAAATGAACATCTCCATTTAAGGATTCCCTCGTCGGGAAGATAACACAGTGGTGTGAAGAGAATGAACGGAAGCTGTTATATGTTAATCCACAGGGCAAAACTGAAAGCTTGTGATAAATAAGCATTTGAAGCTATGGTGGCTTTTACCACTTTACCAGGCAACAACTGTGTAGACTGACTTTGAAGGTTGGAGTGTTGGAGTTGGACCATAGCAGCAAAGTCTTGGTGAAGTGTTGGACCATAGCAGCAAAGTCTTGGTGGAGTGTTGAACCAATTATGTGCAGCTTAGTCAGAGAAAAGTGAAGACCAACCACTACCAGAAAGAAACAGAGATGAAGGTTCTCGCTTTGCACTAGCAAATTATTTCTGGTAGCACATCATATCCATTTTTGGGAAAGAGAAATATTATTCACTGTTCAGAAACCACAGTCCACAGTTCAGGCAGTCACCAACACTTTTAGAGCATATGGAATCCACTGAGATTCTTTTCAATTACCACATGCCAAGTTAGTGAAATCGGATCATAGGCTGGAAAGAACCGATGATGGAGTAAATTGCAACAAAGGCTGAGCCATGCTTCAGAACTTTAGATTGGAGTTGAGATTTCCCAAGTTATGGACTCCAATTTCCCATGTACCCTAGCACCCTCATCACCCTCAGGAAAGATCTATTGTCAGTTTGTAAATTGTAATGTAATTTTTTTTAAAAACAAGTTTCTCAAAATTGTAATTGATGCTTTATCTTGAGCAACAGATGTAATTTGACAGTTAAAAATGTTCATGGAGTCACCAGCCCATTTAGAACACGTGAAATTCATTGAGATTGTCTTGCTACAATATCTTAAGTAGGTGAAATTAGATGGGCTAAAAGGAGTTACAGATGGAGCAAATTATAACAGAGGCAGGGTTATGCTTCAGAAGTTCAGATTGGAGCTCAGGCCAAGTGCAAAACCAGAAACGAGATTCTATCTAAAACCAGAAACGAGATGGTCAGAGATGACTGCGCGCAGCAGAATCTGGGGATTTAGTCATCAATGAATAAATACCTCGAGGTGAAAATCTGGAAGGCACAACAGGTTCTAGCGGGACGACGACGAGCGGAGCTGGCCGCGCCGCTGGGTCGAGGTCGTCTTCATCTCCACTCGGCCGGCTGGACCGCAGCAGCCCACGGCGGAGGTCGCCGTTGCCCGCTGCGTGAGACCGGCGGTTGAGGCTTGGCCCAGGTAAGCTCTGGATGCTTGGACGCGGAGAAAGTTGGGGTTGCCGACGGCGGCGTGACTCGCCGGGCGCTATGCCGCGCCAGGAGCATTTGCAGTAAGCCTCCTAGATTGGATCGCGATTAATAGTCAGCGATCCAAATACTTTACTTAAGCCGCCTTGGAAATTTGGGCCCGACCATTTCTTTTGGCCCACGAGCCAGAAATGCCTTTAGGCGTGGCCGTTGGCGACATTTCATTGACCGAGAGAAAAAGGAGAGGCGGAGAGAAGAGTCAAAGTCAACGCCGGTCATGACATGGTGAGTCAGCCAGCAGTCCGGCCTGCTGAAGACTGAAGTGCTGAGTGCTGGTAGGTCAATTTTTTTTGGCTTTAGACTTCCCAAATAAAGGGCAAGAAAGAAATTTTATATTGTTATAAGAGGGTTTTAACTGTATCCTATTAAAAGTTGCTCATAACCGTGTGTCACGAAAAGTTCGTTCGCACTGTGTGTCACTAAATTCAACTTTGTGACCTGTATGCCATTCCGTCCATTTCTTCACCTAACAGTATCAAATAGATAGGTGAAATGACCGTTTACCCTGCAGTCCTACCAACTTCTCCTTCCTCCACCCTTCACGCTTCCCCGCCCTGTCATCCTATGCACCGCCGCCATTGCTCATCCCTCCGCGTGGTCCACGGCTGCCCATCCACGTCGGAGGTTGCCGGTCGAGCTCTCCCAGCGCCGCGCGGCGCGTGGTCGGCCGTGCCCGGCCGCGGGCGTGAGCGCAGTGGCTCTGCCCGGCCGCCGCGGCGGCGCAGCGAGCTCTGCTGCCAGAAGCGCGCGGCGAGCTGCCGGCGCGCGCAGCGGGCTCTGCCCGACCACCGGCGTGTGCGGCGAAGCTCGCCGACCGCGACGGCGAAATTACCTCACCGCGCGGCTTTGCATCAACCTCTTGTTGCTTTCCTCTGCTGCTTCCGCTCCTCCTCTCGGCTGCTCGCCATGGCGCCGACATCCGTAAGGATCGAGCCTCTTGCCGGCACCTCGGCGTCGTGGTCGCCGCCCAACGACATTCCATCTCTCCTTCACACCGTCCCGGCCTCCGGTCCCTCTTCGCCGCCGCCATCACCTCACGCCGCTGCGTTTCCGTCTGGTCATGGCGCCGCGCCGCGTTGACTTGGGCGGCTCGCCCACTCTCGCCCACCGGCGATCTCCACCATCAACGATCGGGGCTGGGTCGTGCTCGTTCGTCCATGACCGCGGTCGGGGCGTCACCGCCGCATCCGTCGAGGAGAGCGGCAACCTCGTGGTCAAGAACTCAAGCACACCACCATGTGGCGGTCGTTCGCCCACCCCACGGACATGGTGGTCATGTCGCAAAATTCAACTCCGGATGAACCTCAGCTCCGGCCCCTACGTCTTCGCCGTCGACAAGAGCTCCGGCAACTTTGGCGCTCACGTGAGCAGCGAGCCAACGCCGCCACCTACTTCAACAAGGGCTACAACACGTCAGGCGCGGGCGAGCTCTGCCCGGCCGCAATTATTCACCGCGCGTCGCGCGCGAATGGGGAGACCTCACGGTGAGGAGTTGGACTGGGAGGAGGGGCGCTGGCGGTGGCCGGGGCAGGTGAGGTGGGAGGAGATGGTCGGCGTGGAGGAAGAAGGAAAAAGTAAAAGAAAATAAATAGTTGAAAAAATAGTACAGATGGGACCCACTCTGCAGGACTCGAAAGGGCAAAATGGACATTTCACATATCCGGTCCCACATGTCGGCTTTTAAGTTGATCGGACGGAATGGCATACAAGTTGCAAAGTTGAAGTCGGTGACATACAAGTGTGAATGAACTTTCAGTGGCACACAGTCGTGAGCAACTTTTTAATGGCATAAAGGTAAAACCCTCTTGTTATAACTATGACAGCGGTGCTGAGATGTCTTGTGAGCCTCTATGTCATGGCCACATAGTAAATTGAGGGTTTTACCTATATGACATTAAAAAAATTGCTCCGCACCTGTGTGTCATTAGAAAGTTCGTTCGCACCTGTGTGCCATCCACCTAAACTTCTTTGCCCTCTATGCCATTCCGTCCGCTTTCCATCTAATTTCTGCCGTTTGGGAGCTCTGACATGTGGGACCGGTTAGATGAAATGTCAATCTTGCCCTTTGAGTCTCTGCGAAGTGGACCCACCTGTCGTTGACTTTTCAATATCTTTTTCTTTCTTCTCCGTGACTTTGTCTCAAGACAGCTGACGCCTGGGCGGCGCCTTCAACCCGAGCCTGCCGCCGTCCCCGCAGCTGTCCGGGCAGAGCTCGCCCACGCGTGGCTGCCGGGGGTAGAGCTCCCCTGACGCTCCTTTCAACCACCACCGCTCGTGGTCGCCATCTCCGCCGCCGCGCTCGAGGCCGCGCAGACCTTGACACTCACGCCATGGTTGAGGGCTTCAGCATATCCCATTTAAGGGTTATGTGTTCTCTTTAAGAAACCGTGTACCCTCCAAATTTGTTACCTGCCCATTGGCCTTTTCTGTAAGCTAGCCATCCGAGCCATGCATGTATCTACCTAGCTTGAACTGAGCTCTGGAATGAATATTGTTCCTTCTATGTCAGAATATCTGTGCTCAAGTGGATGTGAGTTAACAGCTGCAAGACGGAATCCTGATATCTTGGCCCTTGAGTAGTTCACTTTCAGAAGAAAGTGAGGGTGGAAGGGCAGCTGCATGCCAGCGCAGGTAGGACAGTAAGACCAGAGATCTGAGAGATGAGGTCCAGGAGAAAGAGTTTTCGAGTTGGTTATTTGTGCTGGAGAGTGGTGCTAACCATATATATGAAATATGGCTATTCCATTTTGTTAATTACTCTTTTTATATAGCACCATATTTCATTATCTCGAAGCATACATGTTCGGTATTTGGGGCTAAGACTATCTGCAAGAAGGTTCTGCATCTGCATCGCCTTTGAAGAAAGGAAAGAGAAGCATTCCCGTCTGCAAAAGAACATGGACTCCAGCAGAGAAAGCGCATCCCTCGCGCATCGGCCGAGGTCGTTGGCTCCCGCCGCACCCCTGCTTCTTCCTCGCCTCCCGCTGGCGCTCCAGGGTGCCGCCGCTGCTCCTCGGCTCGGCGCCGGTGTCAGCGTCCGTGCTCGAGGTGGCTGGAGAGGAGAGGTAGAGGGAGTCGCGGAGGTCGCAGTCGGATCTCGCCGTTCCTGCTCGAGGCGGTCGGAGAGGAGAGGGAGATGGAGCCGTGGAGGAGGGAGAAGGAGGTGGTCGAGGCTCCGTCGTCGTCCTCGTCACCGCTGCCGGCGCCGGCGCCGCCCGCCGTCGGAGCCGGCCGCGAGGATGGCCGCGGCTCCTGCTCCGCCTCTGCGCAGATCCGGTCTTGGGGAGAAGAGACGGAGGCGGCGAGGTAGCCGAGGTGGTGGTGGTGGCCGCGGGCTCACCGCGCCATACTCCTGCATGTGCTTTTCTTTTTAGAGCCATAACCTACATGTGCTTCTACACTGTATATATTAGCATCCATGATCTGCCATTGTCAGTTGGTGATATAGAAATATAGATATTTTACTTTACTAAACAGAGAGGTTTTTCTTCCGTGAGTTCGGTCCAAATTCTCTTATTGACCAAGTGTGGCTGTTGCCTGATGGAGCTATAGATATTAATTTTGTTTGCCTTGTTTTGTAAGACAAGAATTCGTTTGTTCTTCGTATAGTTAGAACTTTGAAGCAAATATTCATTGAGGAAAATTTTGATTCCAAACAAGCTGATGCCATTATCAAAAATTGTGTATTATTTCTGCAGCATTAGGAGCAGCAACAGCAGCCTCTACAGGTGAGGGACCAAGTACAGGTGCTTCAAGTGCATCAAAAGCTTACCCGCAAAAAAAAAAAAAAAGTGCATCAAAAGCTTAAGTGCTGATATGTAGGTTTCTCAGTCAAGTGGAAACTGGTTTGTGGCAATGGTTACTAGTGTAAGCTTTACGATTGGGCAGTTACTTAACACCAGTAAGGCTAGTTTGTGTCTTTAATTTGTTGGCATTTAAGGGTTATGTGTTTTCATCCTCCAAATTTATTACATGTCCATTAGCCTTTTCTGTAATCTGGAACTTAGCTACTCGATGTGCGTTTTCTGAAATTTAGTTTGCACTGAGCTCGAATGAATATTGTTCCTTCTATGTCAGAATATCTGTGCTCAAGTAGACGTGTGAGCACAGAACAAACAAGAAAGCTAAGTGAAAGGCTGAAAGGGCAGCTGCATGCCATCAGAGATCAGAGATTAGAGATTAGAAATCAGAGGCCCAGGAAAGAGTTTTTCGAGTTGTTTATTTGTGCTGGAGAGTGGTGCACATTTCAAGGATATAGATGGCCATCGTGCGGCGCACGGCACGGCACGGCACGGCGTGGCTCGGCACGGTGTGGCACGGCACGGCGAGGACGGCGGCCCGCCGTGCCGTGCCTGATAGTGCCGCCGTGCCGATGCGCCGGCACTAGCACGGCCCTACGGAGGCTTGGAGCGTGCCGTGCCGTGCCACGGAGCACGGCGGCACGGGCGGGCTCGCCGCCCGAGGAGCGACGGCGAACCTCCAGCCGTAGCAGCCATGGCGACCGGCGCGGCGAGCCTCCAGCAGCAGCAGCCATGGCGACCGGCGCGGCGAGCCGGCGACCTACCACGCCCCCACGGCGGCGAAGGCGAGGCGGAGGGCGCGGCGCGCCGCAAAGGTGGAGCCGGCGAATGCGGCGCAGAGGGAAGGGAGGGGGCCGGCAGAGCAGAGGGAGGTCGGCCGCGGCTCATAGAGGAACAGTGGCGCGGAGGCATGGGAGGTTGCGGCGAGAGGGAGGCAGGGGTTGCGGCGAGAGGGAGGCAGGCTCGTGCCGAGGCCGTGCCGACCCCCCTTGTCGGGCCGGGCCCGCTGGCACTACGGGCCAGCTCGGAGGCCCAGGCACGGCCCGCCTACCGTGCCGGGCCAGGCACGGGCACGATGGCTGTCGGGCCGGACCGTGCTCGGGCCGTGCTTTTAGTGCCTGGGCGGTCCATCGTGCCGGGCCAAATGACCATCTATATTCAAGGATGAGAAAGTGCAAACAAGTTCTTGTGGGTTGCAGCATCTACGCCAAGAGTTGGATCCTATAACTATAACCCCGTATTCACAACTTAAAATTTTAGAAAAATTGGTTGAAACTTTTGCAGACAACTCAATTTTACAGCTGTTACTTTGTGCAAAGTGGTGCGACTGGACCTATACATGGGCTCCGCGTTAAAAGTCGAACACTAAAACTAAAACCTCACGTTCACACATTAGAATTTTAAAGAAATTGGATGAAATTTGTGCAGTTGACTCAATTTGATAGCCCGCTACGTTGTGCTTGGAGCTGATGCAATCATGTTTTTCAAATAAATCATTCGTTCAATAAAAGCAACGATTGTTACGGGAGGAGTTGATGTGGAAGACACCAAACATGAGGTTCAGGCTCAGCTGACAAATTTTACATGTAGGCTTAATGTTAAATTGAAAACATAACAAAAAATTGACTCAGCAATTCATTAATCTCATGAAAACATATGCAGATCTCTTTTGGTTCAGAATATGTTTTACAGTGATGAACTGAAACTGAAAGAGCAAGTCTGAAAATCAATGTCAACAAATTCATAGTATCTGGAGTGAAACCAATAAGGAACAATTCATTATCTGCCATATAAGTCTAGCCTCAAAGTAACACACTATTCTGTTTATACTAGACATCACATCATGTATGCTGGAAGTTGTGACTTGTGATACCCTAACAAACATATTCAGCTAAGCTGCTACATAAACTTGGTAATAAAAATTAACGAATTGTGTCTCCATCTTTCATAGAACGCTTCCTCTTGACTCCTGCAGCTTTTAGCTCTAGAATCTCACAAGTACCAGTATAGCTATAGTAGGGAAGTATCAAGACCTCCATGATAGGAACTCAAATTTCCACTAGTATTAAAAGTTCCATAAATCACATCTTGGATTCTTATCTTTGGAAGCCTCTTGTGCAGAGCAATGATATTGATGATAAAGAACGAAATCAGATCGTGTAGCCATTCTTCCGAAACGTGCAGGTCTGTTTTGCCTCAGAAGATCAAATGGATGCTCACCAAATCTGAGATACGCTTCTGGAAAGACCCTTTCAAGAAGGTCAAAACATTGGACCAAAATAGGATGTCAAAGTTGTCCCTCAACAACTGGGCAGTGAAATTCCGAGGAATGAAGGAACCCTCCATTGTACTGGCTATCTCCATGGCCAGGTGTGTGAACCTAGGGTGTACCTTAGGATCCATGCTTCCAAACGTGAGTGTCTTGAAGAAATACCAGTATGCCTCGTGGGAAGACACTTCAGACTTACAGCTTGTGTTGTTCCAAACTTGGTAATCTTTCAGAGTGACTTGTAAGTATGAATTTACTACCGCGTGGGACAAACCTTTTAGAAGCAGAATACAACCTATTCCATTCATCTTCATTGACATCACCAACCAACTCAATAACAACCAGCAATCTCCTATCCTTGTTCAAAACTGACACATGATTTGGATGTATTCTTGCACATCTGTCTCTGAAAGTAGCTAGCTCATCATCTGTAAAACCATAGTTCTGGAAGAACAAGATTTCCAAGAAATGATCATGGACTCTTTCATCCTTGCAAGCATGAGCAACAAGGGTGCTCTTGCCGACAAAGATTGGCCCGACAATTGGTAGTACCTCCAGTTCTTCGCACCATAAGATTGTGTTTGCAACAAGAAGTTTATGACAATTTCAGATTCCATCTGGCGGCCAAACATGCAGTTGCCTAGGAGGAGATGCATGCTGTAAGGTTGGCGATGTAGGCGAGGGTAGCTTACCAAGAACACAACAATCTCTTTCGCATCAAGGATCTTGCAGCTCAGCTCATCAATCGCTTCTTGCAGTTGTTTCAAAATCGGTTTGTCTCTATTGTAGAAACATAAGCTTTTTAGAGAACTTACTCTAGACAGAGGCGAAGAGTAAATCATGACCTGACCTTTTGTATCCTCCTCTTGAGATCGGCACCTAAATGTGTCGAGCATATAATAGCCTCGATGCATTGCAACTCTCAGCATGTGCAGCTGCCAGAGCATGGCTTCGTTTGAGATGTGCCGCCCATGGCCTCATTGATGATGACTTGTGCCCGGAGCAGGACCCTGCAGAGGTGATCCTCCACGTCGAGCGTCGGCTTGTAAATTTTGCTGATGACGAAATTTATGGATCTAGTGGTCAGTTCACCCAGGACTGCAGAAACAAACATCTCCATTTAAGGATTCTCTCGTCAGGAAGATAACACGGCAAAACTGAAAGCTTGTGATGAATAAACATTTGAATCTATGGTGTCTTTTATCACTTCACCAGGCAACAGCCGTGCAGACCGTGACTTAAAGGTTGGAGTGTTCGACAGGGCGAAGCTGTCGACCACATGGTTGAATAGTGCTAGACAGTGATTTTCCATTGATTTTGTCAAATTTCATCAGGTCCAGCAAACCCCGTTGGCTGCATGCAGCTCCACCCTTTGTTGGACCATAGCAGCAAAGTCTTTGTGGTGTTGGACCATAGCAGAAACGTCTTTGTAGCTGTAAGGAATCGGATGCTCGTAGCCTAAGAGGAGAAGGGTGAATTAGGCAAACTAAAACCTTAACCTATGGCTTCACTACTTTTACACAAAGATAAACTAGAACATACTATCTAGATGTGCAACTAGGGTTGTTCTAGTGTGAAACTCCATCCCAAAACAAGGTTTGCAACCTATAGCCAATCCTAGCATGATACTACTCTAGGAAAGTAAAGGCAAGCAAAGATTGCAATAGAGTAAATGCGGAAAGCGTAAAGGGGATGAGAGGAAGCAAACTCTTGACACGCGATTTATCCGTGGTATCGGTGAGCACTAAGCCACCCCTAGTCCACGTTGTTGAAGCACTCACACAAGAGTATTGCTTCCGGTCACCAAGTCTCTCCCAAGAGCACCACTTGACTCGCCACTAAGGCTCGCCACTTAGGCACTTGCCAAGCTCCCTTGGTCACCTTGATGCCGCCTCCACTAAGGAGCTTCTCCACAGGAAGGGGTCTCACGTCCCCCGCACAAAGTGTCCTCGCCACTCCACACCAAGCCGGAGGGTCGAAGGCGATTGCCGGTGAGCCACTTAGGCCCCAAGGCTTCCGTGAACCTTGTACACCTTGATTCACTCAAGAATCACCTCACAAGGTTGGCACAACCTTCACTCACTCTAAGCTAAGCCTAGCACTAAGCACATACTAAGCATATGCAAGTCTATGGATGAGCAATTAAGCACTTGGATGGATTGGATATGATCTTCTAGGTGTCTTGCACTCCTCGCACTTCCACACCATCCAGCCGTCAAATGGGTGAGTGGAGGGGTATAAATAAACACTAACCAGTTGGCTATAACGCCCACTAAAGGTAGCATCGGATGAACCGATGCTATGCTTTTCTAGGCGTCGGTTCATCCGCGTGCCCTCCACTTCACTTAGCCGTTGAAGATCTGTCGACACAATTGCTCCGACGCTATACACCGACGCGTCGGTTCATCATCCGTCGAAGACCTCGCGCAAAACGCCTCGTATGCCGTGACCGTCGGATAGACCGATGCTTCCACTTGACCAAGGCGCCGATTCATCCGGTCAAGAGGCGTCTTGGCGCGTCTCGCCTTGATTCAAAGGCGTCGGATAGACCGACGGTGTCCCTCTCGCACCGCCGATCATCCGGCTCTTGTCTTCAGCCGCTCGCAACTCGTCCGACGCAACTAGAATGTGGGCCGTTCATCCGACGCAATTCAGTTGGCCTTTTCACGCATGTACCAAGTAACGCTCACCTCTAGGGTAGTCGGTTCATCCGACGTGCCATTTCTGTTTTCTTGCGTCTTTGACTTTGGTTCAACTTGCCTCTTGGAGCCATCTTACCACCGTTGTATAACCTTGAAAATAGACTATATTCTGAATTTGGTATGTGGTATTTTGACTTTAATTGTGGTTACATCCATGGGACCTATAAATGCCTACAAGGACATGCTAGACAATATGGTTAGTCCATTGATCATGTTGTCATGAATCACCAAAATCATACTCGAACTAATGGCATATGAGGCCATGTTCGCTACAATCTCCCCAGGTGATTTATGACAACACAATCAAAGCAAGCATAAATTTGCAAAATTGACAAAATTAGACCACTTACACTTGCTTGGATGCTTACCATCATCCAAACTCCCCTAGATCAAACTTCCCTTTTGATCTTCTCTTCCTATGTTTACACATAGCTTGCCTCTTCCCATTTTGGAAACTCTAGCTTGCTTTGGTCCCACATTCTCCCCTTTGGAATAAAATCTCCAAAAGTGACCAAAACAAAAGGTCTCTAAGGAAACTAGCAAGTCCTAGCAAACATAGCTCAAAGAGAAATGTTAGAAATACAAGGAGAAAGCCGCATGAACCATGATCCATATGTATGATATCAATGAAGATACCACATGTGAATAACTAAGGTGGATCACAAGCTCATGAGACTAGCATGATATAAACTAAGCTCCCTAGGTGTGTGCACAATATGATAGTGTGAAAATCAAGTGCACAACTACAAACTTGTAAGGCAAGGAAGCTTAGAGCATATCATGCAAGGAGGTAGCTTAAAGGACAAGAGATAAGACAAATGGGTTCTTGTTACATTACCACTTGTAGATATCACTTGTAGTCTTTTGATCATTGCATACCTCAGGATGATCCTCTCTACCTTGTTGGCACCACATTGAGATGAGCCACTTGGAAATGATATCACTAGGAGGTGACACCACTTGAAAGAAGCTTGCAAGAAAGACACTTGGGGTACCACAAGGATTAGGAATGTATGAGTACATTGCCTTTGAACTTATATAGAGACATGAGCTCGCAAGGACATGACTCAATAGCATGAAGCTCATATTCACTCTTTTAGAGATGTTAGATCACATTAAGAGTGAAATAGCATTCTCTTAGAATGAAAGTACCATATAGGAGCAACGGGATAAGCTTGAAACAATAGTCCCATAATCAAACCATAGGATGAGCTCCCCTAAATGTGTGCATTTAGTGTTTGAATCACCAACCAAATGTATGCACATTGTTTATGACAACAAAGGAAGCTAACCTATAGCTTGCTCATGATGCAAAGAGATATATATGAAAACATGCACCATGAAAGAACAAGTGTAGCTTTCCTACACACTAATCAAACCATGTAGATTGCTCATGGGTTAGCACATGACACAAGCAACCTACCATATGTAAACATTGCAACAAATGCAACCTAAACAAGGCAATGGAGCTACAATGATACAAGAGATAGGTTCTTGTTTCCATTACCTCAACCGGGAACTTGGGCAACACATGTCCAACTTGCAAGCTTGGCTTATAGGCTTGAATCTTCACATCTTCTTTGTGCCAAGCCTCCAAGTCCCTGCTCTCAAGGCCTTCAAGTGGCCTTTGGAACCCAAACCATTTGAGGCCCCTTCATGTTGGATGACTTCCTTGGGCACCCAAATGGGTTGGTTCCGCTCCTCCTTCATCTTCCCAACCTTGTGTGCAACCACCTTGCCATTAGCCTTCTTCTTGATGACGTAGGTGTTGCTCTTGGTCTTGTTCTTGCGGTTGGGCTTGGTGTAGATGGGAGCTCTTGATGATAGGCTTCATCTTCTTCTCCTTGTCCATCTTCTTGACAAATTGAGGGCATTTGTAGAACTTGTGCCCTTCTTCATGACACTTGTAGCAAGTCACGGTTTCACCCTTCTCAAGCTTCTTCACCATGGGATCACGGTTATCTTGAGAAGGTTGGACTTGCTCTTCATGTCTTGAGAGATGTCCACTTGTTCCTCATTGTTCTTGCCCTTGCCCATCAAGCTAAACAACCTCTCGAGCCATTTCACTTCTTGCTTGAGCTCATCATTTTTTCTTGCCTATGAGACAATCACATGTTTCTACAACAACATTCTCATTGCAAGATGGTGAGCAAGATTCATCAATTAAATCAATGCAAGAAGTTGAAGCATCTACCTTGGAGATAGGAATTGCACAAGGGATAGATGATTCATCAAGCTCAAAGGAAACACTTGTTTTAGTCTCATTGCTCTCAAGCTTAGATTTTAGCTCATCACACTCCTTGCTAAGCAATTTGAATTTGCACAACAAATGTTCATAATTTGTAGCAAGGGTTGCACTAAGATCATTGAGAGCATTGAGTTCTTTAATTTCATTAGCTTGTTTCTTAAGCATTCCTTTTTGCTCATGGACTAGCTCAACAAGATCATCGAGAGAGGTGGTGTCGGATTCATCATCACTTACATTGCTCTCCATACCTTGGGCCATAAGGCACATGTGTGGTGATGATGAGGACCTTGCATGAAGCGGGTGGTGAAGTTCTTTCTTGATTCATCACTTGAGCTAGAAGAACTTGATTCTCCACCACTTGTCCACTCCGACGGCGATATTTGCTTCTTGCTTTGGTCTTCTCTCCTTGACCACCTTCTTCTTGGGCTTGTGCTCGATCTTGGTGAACTTGATGTGTTGATGATGACGCCCTTCTCTCAAGTGGACGTTGTAGCCGTACATGTTGACTTTCTTCACATACTTGAAGATCTTCTTCACGTACATGGCCACCATGGATTCAACCTCTTCATCACTTGAGGAATCTTCATCGTCACCATCATCACCATCATCTTCTTGAGCTTCCATGAGTAGCCATCCTACTCAACACCTTCTCTTGTTGGCTTGAGAGGGCATGGCTTGTAGTTGGAGAAGATGGTTCTTGGGGCTTTTCTTGGGGCGCCTTCTTGGACTTGGGCATGATTTGAAGCTCATGTGCCATGATCTTGCTCAATATTTGAGATGGCTTCAATTCTTGAGCTTTCTCTCATAGATGATAGCCTTCACCAAGTCATAGTCGGGCTTAGGAGACTTTGAAGGATCTTGCGGTTGATGTTCAAGTCCGTGATGTTCTTCACACCTAAAGCATTGATCTCATTGACAAGCACATTTAGGCGTGAGTACATAGATTCGATATTTTCATTTACAAGTTGCTTAAAGCTATTGAATTCCTCAAGGAGACAACCGTAGCGTTCATTAGCAACTTCTTTTGAACCCTCATTTTGCTCCTTGATGGTTTCCATAGCTCATGAGCATTTTCACAAGTAAAAACTCTATTGAAAATGCCTACATCTAGTGAGGACAAAATGATACTCTTAGCAATCACATCAAATTGCTTTTCCTTCTTAGTACCATTTTCATGCCCTCATCGGTGACTCTCCAAACATCAAGGTCCTTCGCTTGGAGGTATGCTTCCATAAGCACCTTCCAACGAGGATAGCCCGTGCCATCAAAATGTGGAGCCAAACCTATGGTATCCACCCCTTTCATACCTCTAGAGAGCAACTCACTAGGCGGTGAAGCCTAACCGTTCAATGAGCCGGTTTCACAATTTGCCAATCGAATTGGCGTTTCCTTGTGAAGGAAGTGAGTCCCGGCTCGATACCACTTGTAAGGAATCAATGCTCGTAGCCTAAGAGGGGAAGGGGGTGAATTAGGCAAACTAAAAACCTTAACCTATGGCTTCACTACTTTTACACAAGGATAAACTAGAACATACTATCTAGATGTGCAACTAGGGTTGTTCTAGTGTGAAACTCCCATCCCAAAACAAGGTTTGCAACCTATAGCCAATCCTAGCATGATACTACTCTAGGAAAGTAAAGGCAAGCAAAGATTGCAATAGAGTAAATGCGAAACGTAAAGGGGATGAGAGGAAGCAAACTCTTGACACGCGATTTATCCGTGGTATCGGTGAGCACTAAGCCACCCCTAGTCCACGTTGTTGAAGCACTCACAAGAGTATTGCTTCCGGTCACCAAGTCTCCCAAGAGCACCACTTGACTCGCCACAAGGCTCGCCACTTAGGCACTTGCCAAGCTCCTTGGTCACCTTGATGCCGCCTCCACTAAGGAGCTTCTCCACTTAGGAAGGGGTCTCCGTCCCCGCACAAAGTGTCCTCGCCACTCCACACCAAGCCGGGAGGGTCAAGACTTAGGCCCCAAGGCTTGAACCTTGTACACCTTGATTCACTCAAGAATCACCTCACAAGGTTGGCACAACCTTGCACTCACTCAGCTCTAAGCTAAGCCTAGCACATACACTAAGCATATGCAAGTCTATGGATGAGCAATTAAGCACTTGGATGGATTGGATATGATCTTCTAGGTGTCTTGCACTCCTCTGCACTTCCACCATCCAGACCTCAAATGGGTGAGTGGAGGGGTATAAATAGCCTGGCACTCGGCTAGCGTTGGCTAACGCCATCGAAAAAGGTAGCGTCGGATGAACCGATGCTATGCTTTTTCTGGGCGTCGGTTCATCCGTGCCCTCCACGTCACTTAGCCGTTGAAGATCTGTGACTCGCTCGGCGCTATACACCGGCCGCCGTCGGTTCATCCGATCTTGAGACCTCGCGGCCAAAACGTCTCTGTATCTTTGCTTCGTGACCGTCGGATAGACCGATGCTTCCACTTGACCAAGGCGTCGGTTCATCCGGTCTGAAGAGACGTCTTGGCGCGTCTCTGTCTTGATTCAAACGGTCGTCGGATAGACCGACGGTGTCCTCTCTCGGACCGTCGGATCATCCGGTTACTTGTCTTCACGGCTTTACTCGCAACTCGTCCGACGCAACTAGAATGTGGGCCGTCGGTTCATCCGACGGTGCCAATTCAGTTGGCCTTTTCCTGTGATGTACCAAGTACACCGACGCTCACCTCTAGGGTACCGTCGGTTCATCCGACGGTGCCATTTCTGTTTTCTTGCGTCTTTGACTTTGGTTCAACTTGCCACCTCTTGGAGCCATCTTACCACTGTTGTATAACCTTGAAAAATAGACTATCTTCTGAATTTGGCATGTGGTATTTTGGCTTTAATTGTGGTTACATCCATGGGACCTAATGCCTACAAGGACATACTAGACAATATGGTTAGTCCCATTGATCATGTTGTCATGAATCACCAAAATCATACTCGAACTAATGGCATATGAGGCCATGTTCGCTACAGTAGCCTTTCTAATGCTCAATTGTGCGTGGAACTGTAAACCTTCGTCAGAGAAAAGATGAAGGCTCTCACTATTCAGCAACCACAGTTCAGGGTTTCAGGAAGTCACCAGCACTTTTACAGCATAAGTAATACACTGAGATTCTTTTCAATTACCCCATGCCAAGTCGGTGAAATCAGATGCGCTGTAAAGAACTGGTGATGGAGTAAATTGCAACAAAGGCCGAGTCATGCTTCAGAACACTCAGTTTGTAAACTGTAATGGATGCTTTACCTTGAGCAACAGATGTTCTTTGACAGTTACCAAAATGTTCATACAGTCACCCGCCCATTTATAACATGTGGAATTCATGAAGATCATCTTCCTACCATATCCCAAGTAGGTAAAATTAGATGGGCTGAAAGGAATTATGGAAGGAGCAACTTATAACAGAGGCAGAGTTATACTTCAGAAGTTCAGATTGGAGCCCAGGCAAGTGCAAAACCAGATACGAGTTTGTCAGAGCAGCAGAGTCTAGGGTAGTCAATGAATAAATACCTCGAGGTGAAAATCAGGAAGGCGCAGCAGGTTCTTGCGGGATGACGACGAGCGGAGCTGGCGCCGCTGGTCGAGGTCGTCTTCATATCCACCAGGCCGGCGGACCGCAGCAGTCTCACGGCGGAGGTCACCGCCGTTCTCGCGTGAGACCGGCGGCGGAGGCTTGTCCCAGGTAAGCTCCGGATTTTTGGACGGAGAAATCTGGGGTCGGCGGCGGCGGCGACTCGCCGGCGGCGGAGCATTTGCAGGAACCCCTATATTGGATCGCGATTAATAGTCGCGATCCGAATATTTGTATTTAACCCCTGTATATATGCAAATAGCCGCCTAATTTGGATCGATGGCCCCTGCCTCGGCTGGGAATTTTACACGGTGCCCCTGGTCGGCTCTCTCTCGCTCCCTCACTGGCTCCTGCCCGCCGCCGCCTTCCTCCCTTAGGTTCTTCACTCTTCTGCGACTCGCCACCTCCAATGGCCGCCAATCCCTAGAACGTGCACTTACATCGTCTGAAAAAAAAATTGAAGATGGAGTAAATTGCAACAGAGGTTACTGAGTTGTATCGTGCACACCAGAGTCCCGCACTATGGCGAGTGGCGACTAGGGCCGCTAGTGAGAAGAGGAATGAATTTTTTTGTTTGAGACAAAGGAAAGAGGAATGAGTTCAATGGGCGGGCATGGGCGTGGAATGTGGGCCTGGCCATTCCTTTGGGCCCACGAGCCAGAAATAAATGCTTGCTGGCGTGGCTGTTGGTGACTTTTTAAGCCTCTTCTGGGTACAGCTGTAGTGTCTGTTCGCATAAGTACACACGTCACACATGCACAAACGCACCTACAACTACACAGATATGATGATCGCATCCTCTTGAGATCACCGAATCATTTGATTCCGTAGGCGGCAGCGCATCGCTCCCATTGTGGCTTCATGTGAGAGACATACACTTGGAATCAATCCAAGCGGAGACTGTTTGTGCAGACTCACGAACCCAACGGCAGTGTCGGAGCACACAACGGCGAAGAGGAGAGCAGTCCGGCACCTTATTCCACGAAGCGACGCTCTCCCTCCACCGAGCGCCGAGAACTCGACCTCCAGAGCGCAGCGTTATTGAAGTCTCACTACGGATTCTGGGCCTTCACCGAGAGCGAGGTTCCTCTCGGCAAAGGGTGTATTCCTCGTTGAAGGCTTCACCGAGAGGAAGCTCGGCGAAGGCCTCACGGCGCCTTGCAGCGGCGAAGGCGTCTTCGAGAGCATGCGGGACCCTCTCGGCGGACATGTGCCGAGAGGCCCACCTAGCTCTCGGCGAAGAGATTTTCATAAAACAAAAATTAAACCCACCACCACACAGCCCCGCGCCACCTCGCCCCACGCCACTTGGCCACCACCACCACCAGCTGCCGCCACCAAAGACCGGCACCACCACCACAACAACCACCACCACCACCACCACCACCACGAGCCGCCCGCCACCGCTGCGTCCCACCACCACCACACCGCCACCTATGGAAGCAGAGAGGACACACACACACAAACGAAGGGAGGACGCGATACATACAAACGAACACACACATGAGAGAGGGAGGGCGCACACGGCCGAGAGTCGCCGAGGCGCCGCCGAGTCGCCAAGGCGCTGGGCGGATCCGCCACCGCGCCGCCTTGCGCCGCTCCCGCACGAGGTGAGGCGAGCCCGCGCTGCGCCGGCGGGAGGGAGAGGTGGGGACACGCGGATCTGGAGGAGGAGAGGTAGGGGAGGCACCGGATCCGGAGGGAGCGTGAGGGAGGCGTGAGAGAGAAGGCGGCAAGGGTCGAGAGGGAGGGGAGGCGGGCTTAGGGTTTGGGTGTGCGGCTTATATAGGAAGGAGGGCGGTGGGCACGGGGAAATGGGTCATTAATGATGCTTCGAGAGCCCAATAAATGGCTCTCGGCGAAGAATTTTCTAAATTTTTAAATTAGTTAAAAATAGCAAATAAATGTAAAATTCTCAAAAATTAACATGACACTAGATATGTTGTGTATTGCTTATAAAAAGTTGTTGTGATGAAACTCAAATTTAAATTTGTCTAATGTACCAAACCTAGTGACATTAGTTCAAATTCTCGAAACTTCTCGTGAGATGTTCCGGGTTTCTAAACAACACGTGTCAAAGTGCTCAAAATGTTCTCAACTTTTACCACAATCTTGACATAAAATATAATGAGCTCGACAAAATTCGTGATTTTCAAACTTCATTTGAATTTTATACAATTTTAAAACCTTTCATGACACGATCTTCATCATGATCAGAGAACAAAATGTTTAAAATTTAGTTTCGCGTTTCGTACATGGTCTTAGAGATGTCTCATCAACATGAATCTCATTTTCCAACAACTTTACTCTATGATTTCATGCACTTGTAGTTCATATGGACGATTCGAAAAAATTACCTAGAATGAATTAAAATTTTAAATATAGCAAACAGAGATAAAATTACGTCAAATTTGAACATATGCTTTGTATAAGTGCATGTTGATGATAAAAAGTTTGAAGGTGAAAAAGTGAATTTTTAAAATTACTTCACCGAGAGCAAAAATACTCTCGTGAAGAATTTCTTCGAGTTTTATCTTCGCCGAAATTTTTTACTCGGCGAAGAGGTCTTCGCCGAGAGCCCAAGGGTAGGCTCTCGCCAAAGAGTATTACTCGCCAAGGCTCCGCTTTCCGTAGTGTCTCCACAGGCCGAAGCAGAGACTGGTGTTGACGCCGGAGCCGGTGCAGAGGATGCAAGAGACCCCACCAAACAACGCAGAGGACCCTCACCGATGCAGCCAAGCCAGCACCAACCGGAGACGAAAACAACATAGATATACAAACCTCACCGACGGACCATCGAGGAAGCGTCGGGATCAAAGAAGCCGCCATGGATCCAAGCAGCGCCGACGCCCGCAGCGAACACAAGCGTCGGCCGCTGAAATCCACCGGCAAACCATAGCCTACTAGCCTAAATATAACCTAAAACTAGCGGTTACACCGGACGCCGATCCGTCTGATACCCCACCGCACCGCCGGAGAAGCCCGTAGAATCAGCCGAACGATTGAACGAACACCTACAACTATAGGTATATATAGTTCCTCACCGAGATTCACATTGCAAAGCTCACGGAGGAGCCCCCAGGCACAATCCATGTGGCATCCCGTGGAGAAGTAACTCCGCATCGCTCACAACCCTGCGGAGCCGCATGACGACGCTGAGCTTTCCCCGCCGGATCTGCGCACCACCGCTAGGCGCTCAGAAGCCGCGGAAGGGCCGCGACCCACCGCCGAGCACGCCTGGCGGGCCGCAACGCCGCCGACGAGCTCGCCTTACGCGTGCCTTAGTGAGGAAGAGGAAGATCCGGTGGGAATCGCCTGAAATCCGGCCCGGGACCTGTAGCAAGTCGAGAAAGGTTCGGTGGGTCTCGAAATAACTGCTGTTGGCAACTTTTATTGACCGAGAGAAAAGGAGAGTCAAATTCAACGTCGTGCTAATTTTTCGGGCCCGTTTAGTTCGCTAAGTGAAACTTTTGGGTCCCCTTTCAAGTCTATTAGGAGTATTAAACATAGATTATTTACAAAAATAATTACGAATGGACCGGAAATTGTGAGACGAATCCATTAAGTCTAATTAATCCGTCATTAGAGATTGTTTACTAGCATGACATTGTCTAATCATGACATAATTAGGCTCGTTTGATTCGTCTCGAAAATTAAGGTAGGGGTCGTGGAATGGGTTTTGTCATTAATCTACATTTAATACTCCAAATTAGTGGAAAGAATATTGATGTGACGGGTTGGTGGTGAAAATTAGAACTAAACTGGCCCTTAGTACTGTTCACGACTTTGACAGCTAATTAGGGATATCAAATAAGCAGTTTACAAAATTATCTCCACAACCCTGTCCTAATTCGCGAGAGGAACTCTAATGAACTCTAATAAGGCCTTTGAGCCTTGATTAATGGATGGGTACTGTAGCAAACCATGAATTAATGGCTCGTTATACTCGTCGCATAAAGTTGCGCTCATCTGTGAGAATGTTTTGTCAATACACTTTATTTAGTACTCCATGCACGGAAGATTCCTCTAGGAAAATTTTTTAACCCAAGGAACCAAACACACGCACGTGAGAAGGTTCGTAGGCCAAAATTTTCCTGTCTTTAGACTTCACAGGGGCAAGAAATAAAGAAATTTCATATTGTAACATGTGGGGATCTATGTCATGGCTGGACAATATTGGAGAGATTCAAACCTTTGCAAGAGAATCTTCAAGAACTAGGTGGACAAATCGAACTTGACGAGAACCAAATTAAGTCTATTTCGCTAGAGATCGAGAACCGAGACTTTTCAACCTGCTCACCCAATGGTCGAAGTTTTCTTGTGATATTCAAAAGTTATCCAGTGTCTTACAAAAAGAAAACAAGAAAGGTTGTTATCCAGTGAGCATCAGCTTGCGAGAGAATTGACGCAAGTATAGCGACTGCACTGTAACTTTTAATTTTCTGCACACTTGCTTCGACATTACAATATTACATACCTACCACCTCTGTAGTGTTGGCAGCATTTTATAACAGTTACGTCCTTATATATATAGATGTTACGGTAATTTTCTCAAAAATGTTATCGTAGTTAATTCTAGAGTTGCTATTCACCTGCCGTAAAACATTGGACTATCAAAGCCTTCTTAAGATGGCTAAGTAATGCACATGCATATATCCATTTTAAAAAATTAAGGCATATTAGGTTGTCATAACTGAAATCTCTTAATGTTTGACATAGTTAATAGAAAATGCATTAGCATATTTAATAACAAATAAATACACCATCAATATATATCTATGCACTACTAGAGAATCGCACATATATCCCATGCCCCATTTTTGATTTGTACCGGTATTTTTGCCACGGTATAAATGATGACATTTGTAGGTTGGAGCCACCAACTGGTACAAATGTCCTCTCACGTAGGCTCCGGGGTCTAATCCAACCCACCGGTACAAATGCCTCACATTTGTACCGCTGGTGGTCCGCCTACAAATGTGAGGCCAACACATTTGTACCGCCAAGACACCACCCCAAATGTAGGCACATTTGTACCGGTAAAAAGATGACCGTACAAATGTCATTCTATCGATCCTGGGACTTAGAACAATTTTTGCTGGCGCTTCCCTCCCTACCCTCTCCTTTAATTCTCCACCACCGCCTCTCTCACTTTCCCATCTCATTTTCTTTTCTTGGTTCTTTCCTTTCTCAGTTTTCCTCTTCCACGCATGATCCTTCTCGATCCCACGCAGGTGGGCGGGCAGGCGCAGGCAGCAGGCAGCGAGCGCAGCTGCTATACAGCAGGCGCAGCGGCGGCCCTGGAGGCGAGGGAGAGGCGGAGGTTGTTTTTTTACTGTGAGTTCTTGTGAATCTTGATGTGAGTTCTTGTGAATCTTGATTATTGTGAGGATTTTATGAGATGTATGAGATTAATGTAATATGTGATGTGATGTGTAGAGATTGTGATTTGGAAATTTGTTGCGAATTTTGTGATTGAATCTTGATTCGAGACTTGTAAAATTTGTGATTGAATCTGGATGAGATCAGATGAGATGGGATGAGATGCATGAGATGAGATGAGATGAGATGAGAAAAGAAAGAAAGAAAAGAAAAGAAAAGGAAGGGAAAGAGGGCTCACGGGGCAAAAACATTTGGGTTGCCGGTTGGTAACACCAGGTACAAATACCTCCACCACATTTGTACCAGATGCTTTGTACGGTTCAATACCCGGTACAAATGAGGGTTATGAACCGGTACAAATGCCTGTTTTCCAGTAGTGATGGTAGATTTAATTAAACTAATTTGATGATGTATATTTTCTATAAATTTACCAAAATTAAAGAAATTTTACTTTGATAATAAACTTAGAACGTGCCTAGCTAGCCAAAAAGTAGAGGGAGTATGTAAATTTTGAGAGGTAGCTTGCAGATTTTGAGATTGACAAAGTCATCACGCGCATGCATTTCATTGTCGTCGCGCGGTTAGTTTGTCAGTGCTGAGGTCAGCCTTTTAAATGAGGTGAGAGCTGTGTCCTCAGTTACGTTTCCTGCTCGATTGTTGCATAAGTCCAGGACGGTGACCGACTCCACAGCACGACTGAACCCAGTTCGTTCCATCCATATCAATAGATAAGAAGCAAGGAACTGGCCAGAACGAGGTCTATTCCATGCAGCATATGCAGGGCAGGAGCAAGAGGAAAGAATAGATCAGGATGCCCTG
The DNA here is from genome assembly GCA_022644695.1 of Cenchrus purpureus. Classification (NCBI taxonomy): domain Eukaryota; kingdom Viridiplantae; phylum Streptophyta; class Magnoliopsida; order Poales; family Poaceae; genus Cenchrus; species Cenchrus purpureus. The sequence goes on along the minus strand of CP053460.1, from coordinate 137,456,767 downwards.
TCAGGCTACCAAGCTTGTTGGATTGCCCCTGTCCAAAGCTTCTTCACCATCCTCCTAACCATATGCCCACTACTATTCCTCTCCCACATCACACCATGCACATGCTCCAGCTCTAACCACACTCGGATTGCGAGGTACACCTGGAACACCACCTTCGAGAAGATGAACCAGGGCCTTCTGTTCCACCAGAACAAGACATCCTTCACCTTGCAACCAGGTAGCCTCGGCTACTACATGAAGAATTCCTCCTGCTTGGGTTCCACCCGTCGGATCGTGGGCTGTTCGTCATCCCTAAATGGTTCGATCCATGGAAGACGAGCCGTGGTGAAGATGAAAGGATGGACTTGCAAGAGGCGTCGTCCTTCACCATCGTCTTCACATTGCAGGCACTACTGCTAACAGAATTCATTCAATTTGACATCCTTCCCAGACTTGAACCCGTTCCCGACCCCTTTAGGCCGCCTATCCGACCTAGGATTAAACCCAAACCTGTGGACATCTCGGTCTTTGACAGCACAATGTTTAATTCTGGGAGAACTATCCGGGTTACAATCCGGCCAGAAGGAGGATACATGTATAGGGTGCAGATCCATTATGACCGTGTTGCACACAACCTCTCCGTGAACCTAGTCCAACAAGCTGGTGGAAGAGAGATGCCCGACGGAGCCACCGTGCACCTGGATGATGCCAGAGACACCCTGTCTCCGGATGCCCTAGTCTTCGCCCTCTCGTCCACCATGGGTCAGCTCTTGCAGCTCCAAACCTGGAGCTTCACGGTCCAGGTCCCCGAGACTCTGCCCTCAAAGCAGGGACCCAATACCGTCACCATACTGTCCTCCGTCCTCGGATCAGCGGCGGCGGCGTCCGCCATCGCCGCCGCCGTCACCTCTACTTGAACTCCAAGTACCGGAGGTGGAAGAAGGACCTGGACCAGCTCTCCAAGAACATGCAGCGCCTTCCCGGCGTGCCGATGCAGGTCGACTTCGCCGACATCAGGAAGGCCACCGACAATTTCCATGAGAGCACGAGGCTGGGCCAGGGCGGGTTCGGCGTCGTTTGCAGGTGTAGGCTTCCTGCTGCGAAGAAGGACGGAGGAGAGTTCGTGGAGGTTGCCGTCAAGAAGTTCACCAGGGCCGACAACCGGGGTTACGAGGACTTCCTGGCGGAGGTCAGCATCATCAACCGCCTGCGCCACAAAAATATCGTTCCTCTCGTCGGTAAGTTCATTTCTACTATATATATCTAGATTCATTATGAGATATATGCAGTAATATTATCATTGATCTCAATTGATTTTTTTCATCTTTTTGTTTGACTTTTTATCTTTCCTATAAATATTTGTACAAATGAATAATTACATACAAGTTAAATTTAAATAGTTTAGGTGTTAGACTTAATGATGTTCACTTCACTTTACAAAACTAATTGATTAAATAAATATTGTTGGTCAAAGTTCGAGCAAAATGGAACAAAGTGTCATACAGTATTTAAGAACAAATTACCGTCATGTCTAAAACATGTTCTCCTTTGGTCCAAAAATATGTTCTATTGTGTGTTTGGCATATAGGTTATAGGTGTGTGTATGAGTGTGTGTAAAGATTTTTCTTAATTTTAAATAATTATACATCAAAGTAATATAACCATCTAAACCACTCTTCCTTTTTGGTCTACTCATGTCTTCGACTCTTCAAGTAGATGTCACGTCACACTGAAAGTAGTCCATGCAGGTGGATGCAGGTGGGCAACTATCCTGACCACAACCACACTTTACCAAGTCCATATGCCATCACCAAATCCATCAACACCACATAAATTATCCCACACACCATACCACCACTAAGACTATCCGCACCGGCTCCTGGATCGCAAACGGGACAGTCTCTTGGAGGAGACGGATGGCGTTTTGAGCGCCCGCAGAGCAGGGACAGGAAAAGGGACGGTATTTTCCCCATCAGGCTCCATTTCCTCGATTCCTAGAGGAGGTAGAGAACCTCCTGCGCCAGCGTGGCGGCCGCCCTCGGGCTTGTGCTCGGAAACCACCGCGGAGGAGTGAGGCGGAGCGAGGAGGCGAGCCGTCCGCCAAGAAGACTCCGGCCCGCCAAGGAGGAGGAGCAGGGAGCTGCGGAGGAGGAGGAGGAGCAAGGAGCCGTTGACCTCTTCTTCTTGCTTAGCCGGAGCCGACCTCGCCCTCGCAGATCCGTGCCGCTGGATCTCCATGGTCGGGAGGGAGGAGCCGTCGTGCCGGCCTTGATCTGGTCGGGAGGGAGCTCCGAGCTCCGCTGGCCGCCGCTCTCGCCTCGGCAAGTCGTCCTCCCGCCACCTGGGACAGCGAGCTCGGATGCGCCATCGCGGGAGAGAGAGAGGCCTCGGCAGGGGAGGAGCTCCGGCCTCACGCGCCATCGGGATGGGCGGAGGTGCGGGGTTGACGACCGTCTCCGTGCAGCAAGGGAGCCCTCCCGCCACCACCTCGCCGCCGCCACCCTCCACGACCGTGCAGGGAGGGCTCCTGCTCCACCGCTGCAAGGCCTGCCCGCGGAGAGGACACATCCGAGCAACGAGGAGGCCGGGCTGCTTCTCCCGCTGTCGGAGGACAAGCCGCCGCAGGGCTGGTCGCGGCCTCCTCTCCTCCGCTGCGGAGCCAGTGCAGATAGTCACGGACATACACCATGGGGAGATGGCGGCCACGGAGATCAAGAGAGGAGGCGACGGAGGATGGGACCGCCTCCGGCCGGTTCGCCTCCGATGCGGCGACCACAGTAGCGGGGGCCTGCGGTTTCTGGGGAGAGAGCAAGGGAGGCCGCACGTGGAGAGAGGGGCCGGGAGAGGGAGGATGTCGACCACGGCGAGGGAGAGGTGGGGCGGCGTGGCGCCGACCTGCTCACCGTCGTCGGATCAGCCTCGACGGGAAGGAGGGCGGCGGGAACTCATGAGAGAGATGGAGGGAGGAAGAGTAGCTCTGCAGGCGCGCACACAGCTGCCCGCCGCCCGGCGATGAGGGAGGAGGCGGTTGGGAGGAGGGAGAGAGAGAGAGAGAATCGGAAGGGTAAAGGAGAAGGTGGCGGAAACGTGGGACCCATTGCTAGTAGTTGGTATAGAGGAGAAGATATAAAGGAAGATGAGTGTGGGGAACTAAATATAAAGGAGAGAATATTGATGACCAGAATGAAATATTCTATTTTAAAGGAAGATATAAAGGATGACAAGTGTGGATAGTGTCCACCACCAAATACACCTACCCACATTACACCTTACGCAAAAAGCATGAACTTGTCTTCATAAACAATGCAATGTTACTTCAGGTCTTCCATCTTCTTGACATTGTCTCATGCATGCTCCGCCACCTTCAATTCTTTGTGTGACTGAAATCCTAAACCCTACAATTAAATCATGTAGTTTCTGTCAATATGATATGTGTTTGAACTTGGTAATAACGAGTGTGCATTCGAATTAAACCCATATGCAATGAAGAAGCAAAATTAAACCTAAATAAAACCAATCCGAATTCAAGGCGAAGGAAAATTATGGACACCGAGCCAAACCACCCTTAAAGGTTGGTTCATAAACTGTAAGCTTGGTGTTGAGGTTACCATAGTTGTCTACTACATTCAGAGTTTCAAACCATTATCCAGGTTGAGCAAGAGCTATATATATTCTAAGGACATAAAACATAACTACGCAATTTTTCTGCAAATGTGTAATTAAGTTGATCACTAATGATACAAGGAGAGTATAACAAAAATAGACAAATTCAAATAATTAAATTACAATAACCTCCTAAATTATGAGACTTTTTCCAATCTAGACTCACATAGTATGCATCATTGTTTATATTACAAAAGATAGTCGACTGATCATTAGGCACATGCATCCCAAGTACAAACACTATGGGAAATCACCTAGCTAGTTGCCAAGTGCAATCCTTCGGACACTGGCAAAGAACTATTTTGTCGAGAGTTTGCACAAAACACTCGCAAACTTTCTTGTTTGCCAAGTGTTTTTTTCGACACTCGACAAACAAGCTCTTTGTCGAGTGTTTTTCCGACACTGCAAAGATGCAAGTTTGCTTAGTATTTTTGCACTCAGCAAATAAATAATTTTTCTTTTCTACCCTGAAACTTTTATACTCTCCACATACAATCTGTGGTACTCCATGTTAAATATTGGTAATTTTTGTTTTATTTTGCTATAATTAATTAATTGCATTTCATGTAATTTTTTAAATAAATTCAAATTTGGAAAGCAAGTGACTCAAATAGTAGAAGAAAATAAGTAGAAAATGATATTGGTGTTCTACAGATTAGTTTTGAGGCATTAGCATGAAATGAAATGAAATGAAATTTCGAACATCTTGTTAAGAAAACATGATCATGAACCTGTGGCCAAATGATTTTCAAATTCTAAAAAAAGCAAACTAAGTATGAAAATCGAGATTTGTCATGATGTGATGGTATCATACGTGAAGGTTGTGGTAAAAATGAGATTTTTCTCACATTTTATCACGTATGATGTTTACAAACCAAGCATCGAGAAGAAGATCGTAGTATTGAGAAGGATTCGATAAGATTTGGAATCAAACTAACTGTCGAATTGTTATTTGACTACAAAATTTTCTATAGGAAATAGAGAACATATATTGCTTCATGTGATTTTTTGTAATTTTTAGAACTGTTTGATAATTTTAATGAATTGAGTGCAATTATAGAAATTTAAGTGATATAAAAAAGTTTGTCGAGTTTTCTTCATGCACCAGACAAACAAGCGATTTGCCAAGTGTTCTTTTGTGCACTGGCAAAGCTGATACGTCATCGATCCAAACCTCTCAAATGGTACTCTCCCACTGGTCCAAAACTTTTTATTTAGAACATTTTGATTTTGTGTTGAGTTTGTAGAGATCAATAGTATATTACATGAGAATTTAATGGCCAATATGTAACATGACTTTTCCTAACCAAGATACAAATTCCAAAAAGAAAAGAATAATGCTACTCTTATGTATCAATGACTGTTTCTGCATAAAAAAATTCAGGATGGTCTTACAACAGAGGAGAGCCCATACTTATCTACGAGTACATGCCCAATGGCAGCCTAGACCAACAGCTCTTCCGCAGGAGCAGTGACGAGCAGCAGCAGCAACCAACTAGTAGTATCCACCAGTGGGGCACTCGCTACAACATCGTCAGGGACATTGCCACTGGATTGCAGTACGTTCACCACGAGTACGAGCCCATGGTGCTCCACCGCGACATCAAGGCCGGCAACATCCTCATCGACCTCACCTTCCAGGCTCGCCTCGGAGACTTCGGGCTCGCCTGCGTGCTCGCCGACGGCAAGAACTCCTACACCGACCATGGCGCCCCGGCACCATCGGCTTCCGGTCGCCGGAGTACATATACAATGGCCGGGCCACGAGGAAGACGGATGTCTTCGCCTTCGGAGTGCTCGTCCTCGAGATCGTCACGGGGAAGAGGGCGGTCGGCAGGGACGTCGTGAGTTCGGGCATGTCACGGATTGGGTGTGGAACCTTCACGCGGAGGGTGACCTGCTCGCCGCCGTCGACGCCGCCGTGCTCACCGCCGGTGGGTGGAGTTTGACGGCGAGGAGGCCGTGAGGTTGCTGAAGCTCGGCATGGCGTGCAGCAACCCGAACCCAGCCGACCGGCCGAGCATGGTGGATGCGGTGAGGATCATCGGCAAGGCGGTGCCGCCGCCGGAGATCCCTCTTCGAAGCCGCCGATGGTGTGGCCGCCACCGGAAGGGTGGGACTCGGTGACATCGGATTGTAGCACGTCAACGAGTAATTTCAACAGGATCTCATCGACGTTCATGGTTGAGACGATGACGGCAGGCAGCTGGGAAGAGCACACATCTCTTCTGGAAATGAACGCCGCGGCAGATTGACAGGTTATCACCCCAGAGGATGATCTTCAAAGGACGCCATCCCCGGTATCTCTCTTCACATGATGCAACAACGAGAGTTCAAGAATTGAATGTATTTTAGCTGCTGACTGTATCTATACTAAATGTAGCTTGATGCCTAGGGTTTTAGGCTGGGCCTCATAGTACTGTACATCATGTGCGCGATTTTTTCACCTTTTCTAGATATATTTCCTTTAAAATTTTTTGTGTTGGCAGTACAGTTCATCATCAGTACTATATAATAGTACAGTCATGGTATTTACGAATAAGCTGGTTAATGAAACAGGATTGGTTGGTACCATTGAAACGAAGCATATGAGATCACGTGGATCACTACTGAATCCTGTGAGTTCGCCGTGCGAGGATCACACAGCGAAGCTCCCAATTCATACGACAAAGTTTTTGTTGTGCGTAAAACATGATACGCATGACAAACCTTGCACGGCGACTAGCGGCAAGGTGAAGAGCACTTCGCCGTGTTCCTTTCTCGAGCACACAACAGAGCTCTTCGCGGTGCGTTTTTACGATACACGGTGAAAAAGGTAGGGATGGCGCCCGATGGAGACGGCTGGGTGATCGGCGCAGAGCGACGACCGCCGTGTGCCGACACATACACATGGTGACCATTTTCGAAAAATAAAAAATCAAGCCAAGCCCGCCGCCGGCCACACCCCACCACTACAGCCCGCCAGCCACCACCACGCCACCACCAGGGCCGATGCCCGATGCGCGACCGAACCGCGGGTAGGAGGAGGAGGAGCCCGACACGTGGTGGCGGATCGCCGCCGGATCCGATCCAACGCCGTGCTCCTCCTTCATCAACATCGAGCGGGAGGAAGAGCTCGTCGACACCGTCCTTTGATGAGGCCTCACGCCGCGTTGCCCACCCTCCGTTGCTTCTTCGCCACCGCCACGCAGAATCTTCCGTCATCACCGGATTTGAGAAGGAGAAGGAACTGATCTTACCTCCGTCGTCGGATTTGAGGAGGAGGGCGGTCGCTGGACCTCCTTCTAGTTGCGGCCGTCGCTCCTCGGCTCACCGCCCTCCTCACCGGTCAATATGTTCCGTGAGAAGCAAATGGAGGGGAAGAGAGGAGCCGGGAGAGAGAGGAGGGAGAGGCGTCGGGGAGTAAGGAGGAGGGCGGCTGCCACGAGGGAGAGGGTGGAGGAGGAGGCGGCCGAGAGGAGGAGGTGGTGCGCGGATCTGAGGAGGGAGGGAGAGGCGGGGGCAGCTGGAGGGTGAAGGGCTAAACTAGTAAAGGCCGACTGGGTTTTGGACCATTGGGATTAATCGGTCAGCTGGCCCAATTTGGGTTTGCCGTGAGCCCAATAACGACCCACGACGACCTTTTTTCAAAAATGTTTCAAATGCACTTAATTAGTTAAATATAGCAAAAATAAATTCAAAATTGTACCAAATTTTAACGTGAGTACAACATATTGTATGTGAAGAGTAGAAAAACTTTCAAAGTCGAACTCAAATTTGACTGTCACTTTCTTACTCCAAACCTAACTGCCGCATCATTTTCATCTCTATGAAATTTCTTCAGAGATGTTTACATTTTGTAAGCATTGTGTGACAAAATGTGCAAAACTCATTCAATTTTTTACCATAGTATTTACATATGATATTATGAGATATTGACAAATATCATAATTTTGGAATTCATTTGCATTTTTAGAATTTTATTCAAATCTTTCGGACACACGGTCGTGGTCGTGTTTCGTGGTCAAGATGTTAAAAATTTCTTTTGATTTCATGGGAAAGGTCTTAAATTGGGCTAAACAACATGAATATCATTTTTTCCTCATTTTATTCTATTATTTGAATCTTGCATTTCAAATTTGATTTGATTAGAAAATTTTTGAAATGTAATTAATTATTTAAATATAGCAAACAAATACAAAAATATTTCAAAATTTAACACAGAGTATGTACCACATATTGTATAAGGAGTGGAAAATTTTTGAAGTGTAGAAGATGATTTTTTTGTCCCTTTACCGTGTGCCTTGATAATTTTTTCTTTGCCGTGTGTGTGCAGGCACACAGCGAAGGGAAAAAATAATCTTCTACATCTAGTACTAACAGTTGCAGCTGATACTAACGCCAGTGGAAAAAATTGCTTTGTCATGTAAAAATCACATGACGAAGTTATAGTTCGTCGTGTGCATAAAATAAAAAGCACACGGTGAAGTATAAGTTCGCCGTGTGCATAAAAAACACACGGTGAAGTGTGACTTCGTCGTGTAAAAAACACACGGCGAAGTATGAGTTTGCCATGTGCTCGATAAAACACACGGCAAACTCTAAGACGACATCAAATTACGAGCTTCCGTAGTGGATGATCCAGTTTTTGTGACGAGTGATTGCCACCAAATTTTGGTCTGAATCAATAAGATGGTTCACATTTTCATGTACTGCATAAAAATCTGTTGTGCTGCCATTCCTGCATAACAATCGATCAAGGCGACAAGGCCAGTCTCCATCTCAATAGTTTTCAGTGGTCTGATTCTCAATGGGTTCACGATTTGCGAAAATGTATCTAATTTTGGATATTTACATGGAGACTGGTTTCAGATATCATACTAATAAATTGAAACAATGGTTATCCAACTTATTTAGATCCACCAAAATGTCGAAACAAACTAAAATTTGGTAGTGATATGGTGATGAATTGCAGTTTTTCTAATTCCATGTATGTTCGCTTTCTCAAACATACTAGATAGTTTGAACATAAGAAGCGATATTAATTAAATTCATCGTGTGACAAACAAATTGATATAACCAGTTTGGAAAAAATGGAAAATTCTTCAGTGCCTTGCTAGATTAAAGAAAGATAGCCTCTTAACCATCTTTTGTGGGAAAGCAAACTCTCTTAGACGGTCATGCACTTCCAGGTGCCAGGCAGCCATATTGACAGTTATAGTGTGAGCATATCACATTTAAACAACCTGTCATCAGTGATGACTTGATTAAGGTCAAAAATCACAAGAGAGAAATATTCCTTGATTCAAAAAGGCAGATACCCTGTATGGCAGCACTTTGACAGCAATAACCTCATAAATTCTAAATAAATAGCTGTTCAACATAAAACCTATACTATTCACAGTTACCACAACTATTACCGCCATCAAATTTCTACTTGAGCACCTTCATTTTGTCAATCACTTATCCAGCATTGGTCCTTCCTTTCCTAAGCTGCACAAATGCCTGATTTTTGAAAATAACATGAGCTAGCTGAGGAATCAATTTGTCGTCACTGAACAATAGATAGGAGGGCATGAGGATTATTAGTGCAGAAGCTCACAGGGATAACACCATACACACGAGTTTCCTTGTACGCCTTCTTGACACGACCTGACATCAGATCTATACTGTAAATCCCATCAACTGTCCAAAGGAAAATGATACAAGCGCCATCTCAAAGCCAACCACTTCAAGCTCGAGTAGTGAGCAGGAGCACCGCCTTGAGCTCAAAGGATCTGCTCTGGTCCCATACTACGAATCAAGAAGCAAGAACTGTGCTTGAGCACATGGAGAGTTTGAGTCCACCACGGTGGCGAATCCCAGCTTGTTGCCGTCCTCCGTGCTCAAATTTGAGCACGATGCGCTGTAGTGGCATTCATTTGGTAGATCAATCAGAGACAAAATATTCTCGTGTGCCCAAATTGTACTTGAGGATCCCTTTGCTGTACCGGCACGGGAAGTGGAGTTCGTTCCCAAGGAGCAAGCTTGGCGCCAAATGGAAACGCACTGAGGTCCCTGAGGGTATGTCCGTTCGTTCCAACAGAGTTCGCCTCTGATGAGTAGACGTAGGAGAACATCTGCGAGCCATTGTTGCCCACCAGCACGACGGTGAACGGCCGCCGCGCGACGATTGGCGTTCGCCGGCCGCGCCCCTGCGCAGCCGCGCACCGCGGCGTTCCAGCTCTGGTTCTCGCGCGTAGTCCGGCAGCAGGGGTCCGCCCGTCGGACGTCCGATCCCAGACGACGAGTGGGCGTCGACCTCGGCTCCGACCTGGAGTGGCGCGCCGTGGGAGGACGCGGCCGTGGCGGGCGTCGAGGGCGCGCCAGCCGCGGGTGCTGGCGCGGGGCGGGCAGGTGGAGGAGGCTCGCTCAGCCGAGCCTGGGTTGCAGGCAAATCCGAGGAGCGGGGAGGCGGGCGGTGGAGCTCGATCCGGCGGCGGCGGAAGGGGTCGTCGAGGATGAGGCGGCGCGCCACCAAGGTTGCAGACCAGCGAGGCGCGGACGGTCGCCGGCTCGTCCGCCGCGATGCGGAGGATGACTCGTCCTCGAGCTCGGATGTGACATCCATGAGACGCCATCGTGAGGATGGCGTGAAATCGCTGGACGCCGGCCGAGGGTTTCGTCGGCGGCGGCGGCGAATACGATCGGGCGTAGACAGTAAAGAAAGATCATTCCCTCTCAGCTTGCTTGAAGCCTTGAAGGGCCGACCTCACGCGGAATTGGGCCTCGATTCGAATTAGGATGGGCTGAGTTTTACCTGGTTGCTTCTTTTATTGATGAACTAAGCTTTGAATTGGAACCGAACTTGTATTAATTTTCGTCTCAAAAGTTAATCATCTTAGGTTCTACATATACATTATTAGATAATAAAAATAATAATTTGATGTGCCATAGTGATACTATTAAAATAAAAATGTTGAGGCATTAAAATTGATAGGTCTTGAAAATATCATGAGCCGCCATTTTTTTGGGCCTTATTAGAATACTGTAAAGATTCATGATAATGCAAACCTTTATCGCAGAGACTGGTGTAGAGAAGCATGATTGTAAGCTGAGAAACATCTCTGTAATTTTGCCATGGATTAATGAATGGTGGTTTACTTGGTATTTTTTTTTTGATGAAATATTGAGGAACATATATATGTTACTTGAAGATACATATACATGCATTAGAAAGAAATACAACGGACCACGATTCTCATCATCAAATCAAGGTAGTCAAAGAAAGAACTAAAAACAAAAATGTTGTGATTTTTTGTGATGGCATAAGAATGTTTGGATCAATGGTTAAACATTCTTGAACAAGAGGTTGTTTGGTGCCATCATTGAACTATGTATTGCCACTAAATTCACTCCTCCATCTCAAAATAAATGCAATTTTAGGATTTAAGTTTTGTCTCATGAAAATACTATTTTGACTAACCAACTATAAAGACAGTTGTGTTTAAACTTTTCACACAAAATACAAGTTCATACCTAGGTGATATAGTTTGATCATTTTACTTATTGAAGTTTGTATGTCCATCCTAGAATTATATTTATTTATTTTAAGATGGAGGGAGTAATAATTTCTTTGTACAACTGCTGCCTAGTCAGAAAGATTAAAAACAACATCTAGCAATCTCACGATTGCAGAATCTCGAGTTGTGTATGCGCCATGAGTGATCCAGATAGCGCCAGCCACTCCGGCGGCCTACTCCAGCTGGAGAGCACGAGAAGTCTCACTTCGCGCCTTCCCACCACCAGCTGCTTATAAAAGCCGGTCGGGCGGTCAGCGCCTATCTTTGAACAAGCTAGATCGAGATGACAACGATTGTACACGGCCACATGCATCTCAGGTAGTGTTCTCCATGGACGACGAGATGACCGCCGGAGACGACCTCAGATGGCGGCGGCAGGGTGGCTGGCCGTCGGCCTGCCGCCGGGCCGGTGCTCGCCCTTTACGGGATCGTCACCTTCTTCCTCTTGCTGACGTGGGAGATGGACGAGTACGAGAAGCAGCTGCGCCGGCGCACGAAGGCTGGGCTCTGGCTGCTGCTGGTGCTCGGCCTCCTCGCGCTGGCCGTGCTCGTCGCGCACCACGCGCTGCAGTTCGACGACGCCGGCGGGAGGAGGCTCGTCGTGCCGACGCCGACGTACGTGTCGTCTGATGGTGACGGCGGCGGCGGCACGTCCCCGTGGGCCGTCGCGGCTGTGGTGGCGCTGCTTCTGGTGCTGGCGTCGCATAAGCCATCATCGTTCCACTTGTTCCGGCCGCCCTTCTATCACAGGTAGCTGCTACATACGGTGTACTCACACAGCTAGCAGTCCAAGTACAGCAGTGATGTGTGTATATGTACTAACAGACTAGGTGACACCCGCACGTTGCTGCAGGAAATGGCATACTATCTTGAAAAGAAAATTACACATCATGGTGCTTTCCTTCTCACCTAAACCATGGGCCTTTTGGATCCTTGGGGTAAATATTTACCCCAAGGCAAACGTTTTGCCTCTCCCATTTGCCCTAACAAATTTGCCCCATAGGGTGTTTGGATTGATGGGTAAATGTTGGTGAATTATGCATTTAATAATCATTTTCAATCAGCTTTATAGAAAAAAAGGCTTCAAACATGGCCAAGCCTCACTGCTGCTTGCTGTTGTGCGCTGCTACTTGCTGTTGTGTATTTGTGTGTTGCTGCTGTGTGATGTGCATAATTAATCACTTTGAAGCATAATTGAACAACAGTTTTATAAAATATTCTGTAGCCCATCACCAGCATGACCTCATGACGATACAATTGTACTCACATACACACGCAGTTTATTTAACAGTCCAAAGTGAGCACAATCATACGCACAGCACTACCTCAGGCAGGCATGCATGCATTTTAATTTGTTTATCATGCTACTAAAGCAGCTTATCATGCTACTGAAGTTTGGAACAACACGAATAAGGACTATACCTGCCCACAATCCATTACATATGCATGACCAGTAATATGATATTTGCATAATATAAATAACTAACTAATTGTACACTTCAATTTAATTGCGCACACTATACCTACTGTTTGTTGTGCTTGGACATTACAGGCACCAAATTAAACATTTCCTCTCACAGATAAAGACCAGACATGCATGCATTTTAATTTCCTTAAAAAGCTTGAACATGTGTCAATACTTATTTTAATCAGTGGTGGTTGCATAGGTACATCAAGAGTTATCATCCACAATAAACAGCCGCTCTAAACATACACTGAACCTAGGGAAATTCTTGAAAGTTCCTACAAGACCTTAATTTCATATTACAGTATAACATTACTATGTGCACTGCACATCTCAACTAACATTATGTTTCAGGAAAAAAACCCCAATGCATGCATCCTTACAAACTGCCAAGAATTAATTCGACCATGGCATTCGAAATATCTGGCCAGCCAGCAGGTTCTTATTAAGAAATCTATGCCAAGGTCCTGCAGTATATAGTATGCTGGCAGCTATAACACTTTATGTTATCTATATAAGTATGTCCCTACAATTATTAATTAAGGCCACTAGGAACCAACACAGAAAAACAGAAAGGGCACTTCCACTTTGCATACAAAAGAAAGCAGCATGCAACTCAAACGAGAACAGGTGCTAATCCATGCAAACGAAAGCCTGAATATAAACGTAACAATAATGTGTTGTAGTTGTACTGCCGTGATGGACAACATGACCAAACAGAGGATTGCATGACACCAACCAGCAAACTAGTTCGGCCGCATCCTAACATTCAGTATGCAGAGAAGGCAATAGTTTATTGGCACCTCTCTTCTTTCAGCAGGTTCTGTCTACCGTGCAGGCTGACCTGCTGCAGCTGCTGCACGACTTTCACCAGGCGCGCCGACTTGGGCGCCTCAATCAGGCCTACCTCGTCCTGCTCCCCAAGAAGAGTGATTCCATCCTCGTCAGGACTACCGCCCCATCTCAGAACTGCTCCACCAAGATCTGCAAGGGAAGACCCGGCTGCAGCCAGTGGTTCAACAGCTCGTCCACACGGACCAGACGGGAGTTCCTCAAGGGCGCTGTATTGCTGAAAACTTTGTCTATGCTGCAGAAATTGTGCAAGCTAAGCGGAAGGCCCGGCCATTGTCCTCAAGCTGGACTTCGGAAGGCCTTCAATTCTGTCGCTGGGATGCCCTGGGCGATCCTTGCGGCCAAAGGCTTCCGATCAATGGCGGCGATGGATCCACCTCCTCAACATTTCCAGCCAGACGCGATGGTGCTCAACGGGGTCCCGGTCGGTGGTTCTGCAAAAGGGCACCGCAGGGGGTCCCCTCTCCCTACCTCTTCATTCTGTGGCCGACCTCCTGCAACAAAAATGATCCCCGGGCCTCCCTCCAAGGTGACGCCCAGCATCCTTGGTGGTTGACCTCCTGCCCAGTTCTCCGACGCCGACGACTCGATTGTCGTCAAAGCTAGCGCCTCGGCTGAAGCTGCTGCAACAATTCTCGCCGGCCTCACATCAACTACGAAGAGCACCTTCGTCCCGATCGGTGTTGACCGCTGGCCGCCGCCTCGCCGGGCATTGGTGCGCGCCTCCTTCCCCAAACGTACACTGGGCTTCGGCGGCGGCATCCAAGGTTGGGCGTCCGACCTCCAACCATTGGTGCGGTGTCAACCGCTACATCCCAGCTGGTGCGGTGCCACCCTCCGCGCCGCTGCATCCTATCGCGCCGTCCTCGGCGCTGGGCGGTGTACGCCATGTGCTCCATCCTACTCCCAAAGGCGTCGTCAAGGCCATCGATGCTCGGCGCGTTCATTTGGATGGAGAATCCGCTTGCCACAATGCAATGCAAAAGCGCTGGAGATGGTCTGCGGGACCGATCTAAGCGGGCTTGGGTCAAGGACCTCACGCTCCATAACCGGGGCCTCCTCAAATTTGTCGAGCCGAACGCACACCCAACCACCTTGGCAGCGGTGGTTCCAACGCTCTATGGAGCCGCGCCGGCGCGACCTCGGCGACCCACACCACCTCGACACGCCAACCTGGAAGGTGATCCGGCAGATGCTACCCATGCTCGCGTCGACACTGTGGTTCATCGGGCAATGGCGCCGCTGCAGCTTACGGCATGACCATTGGCTTTGGTCGCGACCGCTGGCTGCCCTTCTCGCCTTGTACTCCCACTGCCGTCGCCCTAACATCACCGTCACGGGGCAGCGGCCAGCCCGGTGCCCGATGCGGTCCACGGACACTGGGTGCGCACGACCGCCTCTCCGCGCGGCGAGGCCGAGCTCCTCACCATTCACCTCGGCGCTCGATCGGCCATGCCGTCCCCGATGGCGAAGACTACGGTGGTGGGCACCGCCATGGCACCCTTCTCTTCGGCCCTGTTCTACGAAGGGCGCATGGCGTCCCTGCCGGCCGACCTCTTCGCTCCCTGTATCTGGGACAACGGAGCCCTGCCACGCTGCAAGCACTTCTTATGGTTGGTTCACCAGGATCGCCTACCAACCGCCTTGCTCGATTGGGAACATTGTTGAATCGCCTGCGCCTCGGCGGGTAGATTGAGACTCAGCATCACCTCCTCCTGAGTTGTCCCCTCGCCGTCACGGTGTGGAGGGAGGCTGCCTGGCCGGTCGCGCCGCATCTCAGCAGCTTCAGGGATCTGTGGACCATGCCAGAGCTGCCCGACGGCGCCTCCCCAAAGGTTCACTCTACCATCGTCGCCTCCCTATTACGGAACATCTGGAAGGCCGGGAACTCACAGGTCTTCCAAACTCTACGCCTCCCGTAGTGGTTCACAACGTGGCGCTCGACCTCAACTTGTGGCTCCACCGCTTGGTTCCTAGGGATCGACACTCCCTGCACCTGTGGCTCTCACTCTTCCATGTAAATTAGTCTGTTTTGAGTAGCTCCCCCCCCATCCCCCTTCACAAAATACTCTGTACTTGTGCCTGTGCAGTTAATACAACCGTTCAGGCTGACTTCTTGCGCCGTAGCCCCTTCAAAAAAAAAGTTTATTGGCAAAAAAAATATCAACAGGCTTGTACTACTGCTACTAACACAATGGGTAAACTAGCTAGTTGTACGTATTTTGTCATAGACTCTAGAACAATGCAATATCAGTGTTATCAGCAATGTAAGTTAATCAGTATATGAGCAGAAGAAATTTGATTGCCACGACAAATTCTTACCGAATTCTATCGAGAAGTGCCTATGACTTGGATGTCATTTTCATATCCTCCGTATCCTTCTTCAAGGTTGTAGAAATTGCCTCTTGACAATCCTTGACCACGAGCACGACCACCACCACGAGAGGCGGCCACGGCACGAGGACGCGAGCTCCTGCGATGGCCTTGGGTTGCGCAGCGGAGAAATAACGACCTCTGGTTGCGCCGGCGAAGGAATGGCACGGTCACTGGCGGCTGCCTGATGATGATGTGCCAAGGAAGTCTAGCGCGGCGGCGTCCTGCACCAACTCCTTTGGCTCGACCCTCCATTGCACCTGTGGACACCGAGGCGGTTGCCCCGAATTGGAGGAGGCGGATTCCATGACCGTGGAGGTGCCTGCAGGGAATCGCGCCTTGAAGGTAGGATTGGTAGTCGCCGATGTGAGGGAAAGAGTAGTCCGCACTTTGGGAGTTGAGGTCGAGGTCCATGCTCTGCGGGCGGGCTGCGCCGCCCGGTCAACTCAGCTTGGGAGAAGAGGTTGAAGCAGCGGAGGAGGTGCCACCGCGGAGAAACAACAGCTCCAACCCGTCGTCGCTGGAGCCCTCACCCTCCATCTTCTTGGAAGACGACGGCAGCTGGGAGAGGCGGTCTTGAGGGACTGAAGGTGGATCTGGTGGTGGGTCGGCCCTCCTCCTCCTGCACGGGGCGGCGTGGGTGGGAGCCTCCTCCTCCCTCCTCCTCCCTAGGCGGCGGCCCTGGTGGGTATTCAGCCAGCTGCGACCTTGCGGCGTGCGTGTGGGAGAGCTGGCTGAGGCGGTAGGGGGCGGCTGGATCAGCGTCGCGGTGGGAGTCGAGCGGCGGCACGATGGGAGTCGGGGGTGGCGGCGGCGTGTCTCCTCCGCAGGGAGAGCGCGACCATGGGAAGGATGGGATTGGGAGAGAGGCGGGGCCCATCACAATTTTCTCCAATTTGCTACTTTTTAGGGTAAATGGAATTGGGGCAAAACATTTGCCCCACCACATTTGTCCCACATGTTTGACATCTTAGGGGTAAATTTGCCTCATTTAACCCTCCATCCATCAAACAGGCCCATAAAACATTTGATCAAGCCTTAACCATTCTAACCTTAGCAGCAAACCAAATTCTGAACCTGAGTGTTCAGAACAGGCGATGAAACAGAGCAGGTACCGAAGAAATGAACTGTCCAGGAAAGTAAGTAACAGATGGATAGTTAGCATCATTCCCCAACACAATAACCAACTGAGTAGAAAGATTCAGTCAAACTTTCAGAATACGATACATAATTAACAAGAATTTAGCCCTCAGCAAAGAATAATGTGTTGACTTCACAGCAAAGACAAAAAAAGCTCCTAGAATCCATTTCATTTCATTTAAAACTGCCAAAGTATTACCCAAAGGCCAAGGCAACCTCACAAGCATGGATCTTAGCAAACCAACACTCTTAACATCTCATTCACAAAGACGTCGTTATGACATTAAAGTGGCTTCTAGAAAATACTCCTGCAGATGTGGGTGCACTCTGTGATCCACTGAATGTACTTAACTTGCGCAAAAGCAACTAATTCTAGGAGATACGCTAGCCAAATTGGCAGCAGGCGACCAGTATACAACAGTAGTAATGTCAAGATTTTCTTCGATATACAATCACTTCCCACTGCAAACAGTGTCATTCCCACCTGTAGCATACTTCCTACTTGATTTTGAAGCCCTTGCTCTAGCAGCATGAGCTTTTTACTTCATCCACTTGAAGCATCAACTCCTGCTGGCACCGCACAGGGAACGACGTATTTCAGTTCTGCTGAAAAGCATAAATATTGAAAAATAAGATTGGCAAACAAACCACTTGTTCCACCAAGTTGCTAGTAATAAATATAGCTAAACATGAAACAGTAAGCATGTCAGCCCCAGCAGTGAACAGCCACATTTGCACAAATAGTTAAGAGGAGATTAACTGAAACTTCCTGAGGAACACTTCTCTTTGTTTAAGACACATAGCATCATGCATATATTTTATGTTATTAACTGACATTTAGTCAATCAGACTCAAGAAATGTGCAGCATTTAAACAGACACAAAGTAGGCATCTGGAGAACAGAGTAATGACTTTACTGTGTTTTTCAGCCTAAAATTGTTAGGAACTCAGGACCCCATCATACAACAAACATCATCTAGAAGATGTACTAGATGAAAAAATTCCTTGGCATGTGTACTAGTTTCAAGGATGGTCTGTAACCAAAACAAAAGGCATTGGTAGGCTAGCAGAGAGTTACATCTATGATCTATTATCTATCCCACTTTCATAAACTTAGTTAACACACATAGTATCATGATACTGTCTATGTTGTCATGCTACTATTAACTGATAACAATTTACAACTTGTAACAACTGGCAAACCGCAAACCAAGCAAAACCGTACCTGGAGTGTAGAAGCTCATGTAGGAACAACACTGTAGATGCTAACTCCTCGCATACCTTCTCCACCAGGCCAGACTTGAGATCAATACTGAACAATCCAACATCTGCTCCAATGAAAAGACTCCAATGCCATGCGCATAGCGAAGAAACTTGTACGAGCCGGAGAGCGCGTCGGCAGGGAGCAGCTTCTCGAGCTCAACGACTCTGATTTTGCCCACGCAATCCTTCCTCCGTTGGGACTCGCCTCCATTATTGACCACAGGGAGAGTCTGGCAGCTCGATCCACTTCTGCAAATCCCAGCCCACCATCCTCCATGGTGATGAGCACATTCTCGTACCCAACTGACGACTCCGGCGGTTGGTTAATCACAGATGCTTCCCGCGTGGCCAAAACATACCTCAGAATGCTACGGCCCGCGTCAATGGCGAAGTAGAGCGTGTCCCCACGAGCGCAGCGGGCTGGCAGGCGACACCGTGCTCGGGGACCGGGAGACGTAGGTCGGCTCGCTCCATGAGGCAGCGTCCGACGAGAAGACGGACAGCCACATCGCCTCGGGGCCGGTGCCCAGGGCGACGACAACGAATGGCCCGCCGTGGCACTCGAGGTGGTCGCAGGCGTCTCCGGCGGCGGCGCAGAGCACGGCCGCGTTGCAGGAGTAGATCCGGGGCGGCAGCGCGCGCAGAGCCCGTGGTGACGGGATCCCAGACGAAGAGGTGGCGCCCACCAGTCCGTCGAGGTCCGCCGCGGTGGTGCTGCGCGTGGCCGAGGAGGACCCGGCCGTGGCGGGTGTCGAGCGCGCGCGAGCCGTGGTGGTCGTCGTGGTCCGGGCAGGCGGCGGAGGTGGGGACGAGGCGGGAGGCGTAGTCGTCGCGGCGGCCGTTCCGGTACCTGAGGTTGCAGAGCACGCCCAGGAGTGGGGGCGCGCGGCGGTGGAACTCGAGGAACCGGCGGCGGAAGCGCGGGTTGAGACGGTGCGGTGCCAGCCCTGCAGACGAGCGCGGCGCGGACGAGGCTCGCGGGTCCGCGGGGAGGGAGGCGGAGGAGGACCTCGAGCTCCTCCAGCAGCGCCATGGTGCTGTGCTTGCTTCGTCGGCGGGCGGGCGGGCGGGCGGCGGAGGAAGCGAAGCGGAGAGGGAAATTTGCTGGGCGGCGCGGCGATCTTGACGAACGGGGTCAGCCAGGTTGCGTTGACGAGCGGGCCTTCCACTGCCAGGTGGGGTCTGGTAAAACCAGCTGTCGCATGTGCAGTGGTGTAGGAATTTTTTGGCACAAACCAGATATTTCATTAAAGCACCAGATTTACAAAGAGGCCCTTAACAAAGAGGCCTATTACATCGAGGTCCTTGAAGGACACAAATCCAAATCCACCATCGGAGATCGGTCGCCGGACGGTTGCGGCGTCAGATGCATGGAGCCGTAGTCATGGAAGGGCATCGCCGCGGCGTAGGCTTGAAGAGATCGTGGATGGCGTCGGGAGGAACTCCCGGAGAACCAAAGATTTGGTAGAAATTGATGTCGATGGGTATGAAATCATCATCCAAGGATATGGGGAGGCTCGCTGCCGAGTCGATGGCGGAGGCTGCTCGGTGAAGGGAGTAGGTGTGGGCGGGCGAGGCTGGGAGGCGGTCGGCGTGTTCGACGATCTGCGAGGCATTGGAACAACCATCGAGGTGAATCCGGCGGAGGAGCTGGAGAAGGCCGATGCAAGGAGCACCGGAACAAACTTTGATCAAGCACCGGAGGAGGCGGTGATAGAAGAGGCAAGAACAAAGCGGCGTTCAACGAACGAAGTCGGAACAACCGCTGATTTGAGGTCGCGGGACCAGATCCACACATGTGAAGATCGATGCACCACCTCCAGCCAACCGGATCACATGTAGCTAGGGGAACGCCAGGCCGGAGGAGGGAGAGAGGCGGACGGCCAGAAGGGAGGGCGTCGAGAGGCTTCCATAGACTAGATCGACCAAGAGACGAGTGGATCCATGGCTGGAGCAAGCAAAGCAGCCTCAACACGGCCGGATCAGGAGCGGTGGCGATGAACCAGCAGCAGGCGGAGCGAAGGGAAAGGGGGCGGAGGAGGAGATTATTTTATTGACACTAACCTTGGGGGCAAGGGCAGCCGATGAGAAAGCGAAGAGCTCCGGCGACAACGCCGAGGACAAAGATAGAAGAAGCCACTACGGGCACAGGCCATTAAGGCACAAAGAAAGACTAAAACTACTATTACTAGCTACCTAGAGGTGACGGCCCCTCTCCCGGCGCCTCCGGCGAGCTCGCTGCTCACAGGAGGCGGACGGGAGGCGGCTGAGTGCTGTAGGAACTCCTGTTGCTTCAGAACTCACACAAGGCAAAAGTAGTTCGCATGTAAAAACTTCATCGTCTGCATGAACACGAAAATGGCATAAATGAACATAATCTTCAAAAGTTTACGAACACATTCTGCAAAGGAAGCATGCTTTAGCCTCAACCACATTCCAACACAACCTTAGCAGTAACACCAAATACCGAACCTGTATGCTTCGAGATAATGAAATAGGGTGCTATATTCATTCCAGAGTTCAGTTCAAGCTACCTAAATTCAGGAAATGCACATACAGCAGCTAGGTAGATGCATGCATGGCTCGGATGGCCAGCTTAGGGCATAACGGCTGCTATCTATTTGACACACACAGACAGCTAAATAGACAGCTTGTACAATGGTTCGTCTGTTTGTCTGTCTACAGGACATTTAATTCATCTTTTGACACATAAATCATGGTGATCATGTGCACATTTGATCTTTGTAGTCATTTTGATGCTCAATTGAGATAGAATGCATGATATTGAATTAATTCACATAAAATATTTTTAAAACCATTCACATTTCAGTTCTCAGAATTCAAAAGGACATGCGCATGTTAGTTCACACAGATTTGCATTTCAGTTCACACAGGCAAGACCATTCACTTTAACAGTTCACACAGGCAAGGCCATTCACATTGGCAGTTCACACAAGCAAGCCATTCACTTCGACAGTTCACCACAAATGGGCAGACATACTTGCACTGATACAAGAACTATAACTAGATAGTACACATTTCACTAAAGAAATATGGCCTGAACCTTCATAGCTCCAGCAAAAGAATACAGCCTGAAACTGAAGCCTGAAACAAAATATAACAATGTCATTCCAAAGAAAATAGGTTCTGCATTGATCAGGCAAGAAAATATGAAAGAACCATGTTTTAGTTTACAATCACATATATAACATGCAAATAGTATCCATTGTAGGATCTGGGTGAATGGTTGCTTGTGAATATGAGCTCCAGAGTGCAGCTGTACAGAACTAGAGGGGAAAAAAGGAGAGAGAAGGGATACCTCTTTCTAGATTCCTGAAACTGAAGCCTGATCAGGTTCTGCATTCCAAAGAAAACAATGTCATTCCAAAGAAAATAGGTTCTGCATTGATTCCTTTACTTTTGTATGAACTGCTACCTTTTGTGAATTAAAAAAATCACATCTAGAATATGTTGCCAAGGTAAAAAAACTACACATTCATAGATGAAAAAACAAAACAAGATGACAGATTATATTGCCAAGGTAACACTAACCTTAGTTGTAATCAGAAAATATTTTCTTCTTCAAACACTTCATGGTGGAGGCATGATCTTTTTTCTCTTCATCAGACATCAAGGAGACATCAACTACTAAGAGCTTGTTATATGTATCAAACATCTTAGCTTCAAGTTCCAATTTTCTCGCCTCCCTTTGTGCCTCTGCTGCCTCCCTTTGCGCCTGTGCTGCTTCCTTTTGCTCCTTTGCTGCTAGGTGGGCAAGCTTTGCTTGCTCAATCTTTTGAGATGATAGCTTTTCTTGAACTTCCAAGACCTTCAGTCGGTTTGCATGTTCATCAGCTTGAATTTTACCAAATGTGTTCATCTCCTCAAGGTCTATCGGATCAATGGCCTTCTTGTTGGCATTTGTAGCTTTCTTTTCAAATGCTGCCTTCTTAGCTGCCTTTTGCCCTATTGGCCTAGGGATTTCTTCCACATCCTCTAGGTCCGCATTGCAGTCCATGTCCTCTTCTTCATCATCCTTATCTGAACTCTTCCTTTTGTGTGCTTGTTTCAAGCCCTTGTTGTATCCTATCCACTTTGCTTCATGTCTTACAAGTTTCCACACATCCATCAAACAAAAGTGGTGAGTTTGAGCTTCTTGTTGTCTTCTATGTAGAAGACATGAGCCTTCTCAAGCCACATTTGCTCATTGTATCCACTCCTGAAAACTCTTTGAGCCTTAATCCAAGCATCATTGAAAAGGTCACCATCTATTAATCTTGTGCCACCCGTCCTTGGCTTGCTTAAGATTTCTTTTCCTATTTCACGGAGTAGTCTCGTTGTATGTCCTAATGACATCATCCCAAGATTGCTCATTCTTCCTATTCGCTCCTTGGGATGAGTCCGTCGAATTAAACAACCAAGAGCTCATCTACAATTTTATGGTAAGTATTAAATCACTATGACTGAAATTAAATGATAATTGAAAAAACAAACTGAATGAACTCACCAGCCTAACATCTTCATCTTGTGTCCACATGATGCGTTTCTCGATCCCTAACAACTTCATCCTCACTATCAACATTAACCGGTGATGAATGAGATGATGGTGAAGTGTCAAAAGGTCGCGGTGGCTTGAATGGTACAAAATAAGAAGCCCCTAACTAAATGATGATTTTGAGATCCTTGAGGTTGGTTGTTGATTAAATTTGTGAATCCACGGTGTTGGATCATTGTCCATCGCCAATTATAATACCATACCCAGAAAAATTGAGGAATGTAAACAGTTTACTTTATGCTCTAATGCTACTACTAAGCAAAAATCACAAGTCGAATGTTATAGTGAATCGGGAAGCCAAATTTTACGGCATAGCTGCTAGCTTGCTGGCACACAGTCAACAGGTACTAAAAAATATAAATTTTGTACAAAGAAAAAGGCAGCAAAGGTCTGCAATGAGCCTGCAGAGTTGATTAAAACTGGATCAATCACAGTGCCCTAACCTTTGGAGTACAAGCAGTGTGTTCACATGCTTACTTCTTAGTGTGGGCATGGTTTAGAGTAGAAGCCTATCTTCATAATGTTTAGGAAAAGAATATTTACTTTTTTCAGCAGCTAGAAGATCAAAGGTAGGAACATCAATTTCTTATGCAGTTTTGAAGTGAGATATATGCCACAATGGATTGATGTGGCCATAAATATCAATCGACAATTTAACTCAAGCATTTCTCTTATGCTATTTTCTTCAGAAATGACCTTTTATAATTGTTTAAGGATTGTAGGTGACACAACAAAAATAAAAGTTTCAAAATCAACATATATATGTGCAAATTCCAACTGTTTATATATGTACATAGAAGTATCAAATAAAGATAAGTTGTGTTATATGTAGACAAAATACCGCACTTATTTGTTATTGCTACAGATAGCTAGTGAACAAATATGCGAAGCGGATCGAATACCGGTTAGGGGAAGAGAATTGCACAAGAACCAAGCCAAGAAGGATTACTATCCATCACAATAACTATATATGCTCTAATCGATAAAATTGAGAGAAATTGAGACTAATTTACCATGTTGATGGATCGAAGCTTGATTACGCATCGATGGATGACCATTCGACTGCCACCAATGCTTTGGGTCCGCATGCATCCATTCATACTATGTTATGTGCCACGATCGGATGACTGAACCCTAGCGACCCCGACCTCGCCGATGGCGGTAGAACCACACGGGCAGGATAAAGGGGCTAACCCTAATAGATAATTCTCATTGCTTGCCTCAAGCTGGTACAAGTCCTCCTTAAATAGAGAGGCTAACTTAACCCCTAAGAAAGGATCTAACATTATCTCTAATCTAACACTAATGGGCTCACCTATCCGCCCACGAGGCCCTAACGCCCATGACATTACTCCCTCCTTTTGAGCAGCTCGTCTTGACCGCTTAGATAATGGACTCGACTCAACACTAACTTAGCATCTACATTAAGCCTTTTACATTTCGGCTCATTATTCCTAAATAATAAACCAATAATGGCAGACTCCTCCTATAGTATGAAGACATGCATGTGCCACCTCGTTGCCGCGAAAGCGAGAATGTACACGACCAGCTTCTTGCTCCCCCCTGGATCCCACACAAATAGCAGTATCGTGGGCCTCAGAAGTGCTGAAACGAAACTGGCAGCCCACCAAGTAAGGCCACATGGCCCTCTAATCAGCTGTGATGGGTACCACAGCATCCCGGGGGCCGTCGGCACATCAGCCGCCGAGGAAGACGCCGCCCGCTGCGGAGACGCAACGGCTGGCCGAATCAGGGTGTTGCGGCTCGGACTTGGCTGCCACAGCCGCCCGCGGAGGCGGGCCTTCGATGGCCAACTGCGTTGATGGCCTTGCGGCGGCCAGCAGCAAGCGCAACCTGGCAGGCCGCGAACAAGGCCTCGTGGCTGCTGTCTCCGCCACGGTAGCCAGCGGAGGCGCCCGCGCGACGGTCGGCGGTGGGGAGGAGCTGATGCTAGTTCGGGCGAGGCCGGCCGATGGTCGGGGCGGGCTGCGCGCGATGCGGCGCCGTCCACTGTGAAGATACGACGGCCGACAGGATCCCGACCCGTGCCGCCACCGCCTCCATCTGGGCGACGGCAAGACCGCGCCCGCCAATACCCACGAAGTCCACGCCCAAGGCTTGCGGCGCTGGCGCATCTCTGGAACCCCGTCACGCTAGGAAGCCGGGCAGCAGGCCTGCACCGCTTCCGACGCCGGACGGATAAGCATCTTCCTCGCCGTCTCCGACGAGATGTCCGCCGGTTGCGCGATCGCCGCAACTTCGCTCACCGCATCTCTTGGAGCATGGCTGTCGCTGCTGCAGAAATCTGACCAAGAGGCGTGATGTCGCCGCCGCTTGAAGAGACAGCTGCTGCAACGAGATCTGTAGAGCGAACCGGGAGAACCGGGATTGCTCCGCAGCAGAAGCCATGGATTGGACACGAAACCAAGCAAGCTGATACCAATTGTTATGTGCCACGATCCGGATGACCTCGAACCCTAGCGGCTGACTCGCCGATGGCGGCAGGACCACAGGCGAGATAAAGGGGCTAACCCTAATAGATAATTCTCATTGCTTGCCTCAATGGTACAAGTCCCTCCTTAAATAGAGAGGCTAATTTAACCCCTAAGAAAGGATCTAACCTTATCTCTAATCTAACTCGCCTTATCCGCCCACGAGGTCCCTAGCGCCCATGACATACTACCACCAATGCCCCGTCAAGGCGGGAGAAGGTGAAAGCACCGAAGCACGCAGGGATTGGAACGCTCGAGCAGTACCTTGTGAAGTTGGGGGCTCCGGCACCATTCCCTTTGCTGCCGCCGTGTTCTTTGCCCCCGCTGCCGCCGTCTCCTTTCCCACGGCCGCCCCCTTCCGTTCACGCGCAGCTGCAAGCTTTCTCTCGCCGCGGCTGGAGCCAATCTCCCGCCGCTGCCGCCTCTCTCTGGCCACGCCGCATCGCTGCAAATGGATTGGAAGATGGGGATTCAACAACTCGCTAGGGTTCGGTGGATTGGAAGCTGGGGATATATGAGGGGAAAATGGCGCGCACCAGAAGATTTCGGGCGCCAATCTCCCGCGCGGATGCCTGGCCGCGGCAAATCCTGCCATTACTGCGGATCGACGAGGGGCGGCGTACAACGGTGCTGGCGTCGTCGATTTGGCTTTGGAGCGCACGCCCCCGTCGTCCTCTCGTGAAGGGACGGCGCGGCCGTCTGCTCGGGGTGGCGGGGGGCTTTCTGCAAATATTCCAACACATAGACGGCAAGGACGACCGTGCGTGCCCTTACAGAAAAGGCCAATGGGCAGGTAACAAATTTGGAGGGTACGGTTTCTTAAACAAAACACATAACCCTTAAATGCCAACAAATTAAAGGCTCAAACTAGCTTTACTGGTGTTAAGCAACTGCCCAATCGTAAAGCTTACACTAGTAACCATGGCCACAAACCAATTTCCACTTGACTGAGAAGCCTATATATCAGCACTTAAGCTTTTGATGCACTTTTTTTGTGGGTAAGCTTTTGATGCACTTGAAGCACCCGAACTTCCTCACCTGTAGAGGTTGCTGCTGCTGCTGCTGCTGCTCCTAATGCTGCAAAATAATACACAAAATTTGATAACGACATTAGCTTGTCTGGAATCAAATGTTTCCTCAATGAATATTTGCTTCAAAGTTCTAACTATACAACAAAACAAATGAATTAGTGGCTTACAAAACAAGGCAAACAAAAGTTAATATCTATATCTCCATCAGGCAACAGCCACACTTGATCAATAAGAGAATTTGGACTGAACTCAGGAAAGAAAAACCTCTTTGTTTAGTAAAGTAAAAATATATATATTTCTATATCACCAACTGACAATGACAGATCATGGATGCTAATATATACAGTGTAGAAGCACATGTAGGTTATGGCTCTAAAAAGGAAAAAAGAGATCTGGCAGGATACCTTACTGGGGAACAACTACACCTGACCATTAACACCGGCATATAAGTTCTGGTTAAACTGTCCAAATTTTTATTTTGTTAAGTGACAACGATAGATCATACAGAAGGAATGTAAAAAGTTAAAGACTCTCAGATATATGGAGTAGAAAACCATGTCAGTAATGGCTTCTCATTTTAGAATAATAAAAGTATCTCTCCTGTTCGGTACTTTACTGACCCAGCCTAAATTTCAGGTCACTTATCAGGATCCCATCATCTGTCCGTAACATTTGAAAGATATGAAAAAAAAGTTTTGGCATGTCTAACCAATATGAAGAGTGGTCCATATCCAGGTCAGAGTAACACAGTTCTTGTATGAAATTGAGATATTGTACTTTCATAAACTCATTGCTCCTGATCACAGATAAGCACAGCTATAGTGGGTTAAAGATAGACCTGGCAAATGAGGCTAATACCTGGGGTGTGGAAGCTCATGTAGGGGAAAATGATGGAGCCACCACTGACCGTGTGTAGCTTCTTCACCCAACTGGACTTTAGATCAATTCTGAAGTGTCCAGAATTTGTCTTCAGGAAAATGAAACCGATGCCATCCGCGAAGCCAACCACATCAGGTGGGGTTACGAGGGCACCACTTGGGAGCAGTGTCTTGAGGTCAATGACTCTCCTTTGTGCCCATCCTGCATCTTTGTCAGAATTACCCTCTCTGGACCATAGGTAGAGTTTGGACTTTCGCACGGTGGCGAATCCTAAGGCACTGTCCTCCGTAGACATGAGCAAAACATTCTGCCCTATGAAGCAAGCAGGTGGCAGGTCAATCACACTCATTTCCCTTGTGCTGATATTGTACTTGAGGATTTTGGACCTCGTCTGTAGCACAAAGTAGAATGCATCCCCACAAGGGCGCTCCAACATCAAAGGTCCTCAGGCTCTTCAGCTAAAGGATGGTTCACCTCACTCCACCGATCAGTTTCCGATGAGTACACGAAATTGAACATCACCAAGTCACTTGTGGCAACGAAGACAACGGCGAAGGGCTTGCCGTGGCAGTCCAGGTGGTCGCAGCCGGCGGCGGTGCAGAACACGGCCGCGTTCCAGCTTATTGCGACCCTGAACACCGGCATCCTGGGCAGTTGACGCTCCTCCTTCGTGATTGGATCCCAGACGAACAGGTAAATGTCCCACCGGTTCGGCTCGCTCCCCGGTCCGACGCCCTGTGGAGGAGTACGCGGCCGTGGCGGGTGTCGACGACGCGGGAGCGATCCATGTCGACACGCCTCAGGCAGGAGGAGGTGCGGACGAAGCGGGCGGCGGTGGAGGGCGGCTGATAGAAGCTGTGGACGTAGAGGTCGTCGACGAAGACGTCGCGGCATGTGTCGACGTTGCAGGAGAACCGACCCGAGCATGTGGGGCGCGGTGGAACTCGCGGAACCGGCGGCGGAAGCCTGGGTCCGCGATGAGGCGGACACCAGCGCTTGCAGGCGAGGCGGCGCGGACGAGGGTGGCGGCGCCGGGCGGGTGGATGCGGAGCAAGATCTCCTCGGTGAGCTCGTCTGGCAGCGCCGTCACCGGGCGCCATCCTGCCGCCGCACGGGGCGCGCGCGGAATGGATCTCTAGGGGTTTGGGTTGGGGTAAGTGAATGGTGTTTTTTTTGAAATAAGGAATGTGACGTGCGAGATGGCGACGGAGGATGAGTAATTTGGTCACGGTCAACGGTTGAAATGCGTCTCGCTTGTGGGATGCAGGGAGTCCCCTCCTGACTTTTCTCCTTTGTGCAGACTATACATGGCCATTTGGCCTGCCAGCACAGCACGACACGAGCAGCACGGCGGCACGAGCATGACGGGCACGAAGACGATGCGGCACGACGGCGTCGTGCTGCGGCTGCGTCGCCGGCACTGCCGGGCATACACCCGGTACCTGCAAGGAAGGAGGAAGGTGCACCTCTTAGAATTTCTCCGTAATCCTACTAGGACTCCTACCTTGTAACCGAGGAATCCGCCTGGACTATATAAAGGAGAGCCGGGTACCTAGGAACACATCCACAATCCTCCGGGAACAACACCCAAGCGCAGGGCGCTAATACTACTCCAAACAGGACGTAAGTGCGCTACTCGCTACCGAACTGTATAAATCTTGTGTCTTGTGTCCTCGCGCATATACCGAGTTACAGGTCTGGCGATCCCACTATCTACTCTCGAGCGGGTACCCTATATGGAGGTTGCCGGATATAAAATTCCGACATTAACGCACGTGGGGCGATCGTCACGATCATCAGGCGAATTCGAAGGACTTCATCAACAAATCAATATATCAAAGAGCTACGGTGACTCAGAACTCGTCGACTCGCCGTATCCATACTCTGCTGCTCTCGGTGCACAAAGTCGAAATTGAGGAGATTTTATTTTTCACTCTATCCCGGAGTCGACGCTACTGATCGCAATCTTCTGAGCACAGACATATTGCTTTGAAGTCGCAACTAGCAAGCTCGGCGAAATTTTCTGGAAGACTCTACTCTATTCGGCGAAATTTCCTTGTGTCGTCTGTTCCATCAGATCTCGAGACGGATTACAACTCCGTATTTTTCTCGCTGTCCGCCGCAGGCAACAAGACAAGACCAGCTCCCTATTCCGAACTGGAGATCAACTCAAAGACCGAAGCAATTTCAGTTTCCCAGCCACGTGCAGAGTACAGGGGACTTACGTGTCGCTAGGCATAAAAAATCCCTGGAATCAGCTCCGCACACACGTGAAGTCCGTGGAGTGCATTGACTTTTGCTACTCACACGTGAAGCTACCAAGCTGCTACCTATGTGCGGCCACGCAAGACTACCTCAAGCTCTCAAGACCAACGCTTGATACAAGGCATTGGCGGAGCTACGTTGGGGCGAGCTGGGGCAGCTGCCCCAGCTCCCCGCCGAGCTCAACTCAGCTTTCTGTGCTCGTCGAGTAAGGGGAGATGTGTCAGCTGAAAATTTGAGAGCTTTGTTTGCGGCTGGACTAGCAACAAGTAGCAGCAGCTCAAGGACCCACGCGTGAGCCAGGAAGCCTGAGGCACGGCCATGACCCATCCATCGTAGCTGTCCCTCTTCTGCACACACTCCAACTTCTTCCATGCACTCTCTTCCCAAATTAGTTCATTTAAACAAGTAAATTTAAACAAGCAAATTAGTTCATTTTTGAACTACTTAGATTATTGTATATATTATCTATTTAAAATGGAGAGGGTATTTTACTATTTTACAATGTGTATATTTGCAAATTTGTTTTCTAAAATTGAGGTTCTGTTATTACTACTTTAATTTTGTGCCACATTTTTAGTAATACACATGCATTATTAATTAATACATTTTTCGTTCAATTTAGTCTCTTCCTAAGTCGCCCCAGCTATATTTTCATCCCGCTCCGCCATCAATACAAGGGATGTACGCCAGTACGACTACATCAGCCGCCGACTACTTCAACTCCTCGAGTACAACTACATCGACGCCGCAACGCCAACTCGCCCCTGACAACGCGCCGCCCGCCGATTATCGCCTCGCTGCACCGGCTCTACTGACTACCGCGGCGCTGTTGCAACATCGCTCGCGGGCCGCATCAACTCATCGTCCGACTACTTCATCTACTTATTCGTTAGTTTCACTAGTAAACTAGTCGAGAATGGCTGCTACGCCTTCAACAACTAGTCGGATCCGCCTCGACTAGTCGACTTCAGAACAACCGTCATGCGGCTCCATCGCCGATCGCCACGGCTTCATCGACTCTCGTCCGCGAATCAAGCTAAGTCACTTATTTCAATAATTTCTTCTTTGGCTTGTTGTTCGACAGGAACCAATGCCGAAGACTACTTCGTACGCCTCGACGGCTACTTGCCGCCAGAGCTACACGACACAACACGCGCTCTCTTCTCTCCGCCACGCCGAACAGTCTCAATGACTACTTTACGAGCAATCACGCTCTCTCTTGTCGCCATGCCGACTACCTTCGTCTACCTCTTAATGGTCTCGCTCGAGTAGCACACGCCTCGATCCGCGCAAAGCCTTGGCTCTCTGTCATGCCTCCACGCCCCGGCTATGGCTAAAAGAGTTCCTTAGAGCGGGTGCTTAAACCAGCTCTCTGTCATGCCTCCACGCCCCCGGCTATGGCTAAACAGTGACCAAAGAGGCGCTTAATCGCATCGAGCTAACTACTCGACGCCTTCGACGGAAACAAGAGAATGACGCATGACATTTACATTTACATACACATTTGTATCTTGTATCATCATTAGTAGAATCAATTTCTACAAATATGCTACATAATATGCATCTTTACTTTCGGTCAAGCTGTTGACGACTTCCGGGGCGCTCAGCGTACCTCCACCGTGACTAGTTCCCAAACTCGGGGCTACGCACCAAATCACTACTCGACAACAACTCGAGTAGTCTCAGCTAGCTCTCTGGCTGGGGCTCGGCACCAACAACTACTCGATGTGGCTCTATGGCTCACTGGCGGCGAGCTCGGGGCTGACGCTACAAGAGTACTCGGATGATGACTTCCGCAAACCGAAGACCCTTGGATTGATTCTTCAATCGTTCCAAGGCTCGGGGCTACTAGGCTACACCCATCGGTTGATTTTTCAAGGCGGAAGATTGAATTCAAGATTGACCCTCGGCTGAGTCTTGACTCAACCTAAGGCTCGGGGCTACTCCATATGGAGTGCGATTTTGCAATCGCACTTCCATATAATCTCGACTTCAAGGCAGATGATGGTGGACCACCTTCCGACCTCGTGGCGATTCAAGTACTTGAAGACTTCTCCAAGCGTTACTCGAGGACGCTCAAGAACTACTCGAAGAGCTTCAAGACTACTCGAACTACTACTCTCGACTACAAAGTGCTCGGGGCTTGTCGGGCATACACCCTACTGCAAGGAAGGAGGAAGGCGGACTCCTCTTAGAATTCCCTGTAATCCTACTAGGACTCATCCGTGTAATCCTACTAGGACTCCTACCTTGTAACCGACTAGGAACCCGCCCCTGGACTATATAAAGGAGGCCGGGTACCTAGAACACATCCACAATCCCTCAGGAACAACACCCAAGCGTAGGCGCAATACTACTCAAGCAGGGCGTAGGTGCGCTACTCGGCTACAGAACTGTATAAATCTTGTGTCTTGTGTCCTCGCGCATACCTTCGAAGTTTCAGGTCCGCGATCCCCACTATCTACTCTCCGACGGTACCCCTATGGAGGTTGCCGGATATAAAACTCCGACAGGCACTACGTGCCGAGCTCGCAACAACGCCGGGCACGAGCACGAAGGCAATTTTTTCGTGCCATGCCGGCCCGAGGCACGACGGCAGAACGACAGACCATTTGTGCCGTGTCAGCCCACGCATGACGACCGGAGGGGAGGAAGAGAAGGTCGGCTGGGCGGAGGAGATGAAGGAGGTCGCCACTCGCCAAGCCACGAGCTGCCTCTCCGGCGGAGGGACTCGGCGGAGGAGGAGGGCGGCGGCAATGTGAGGTCGAGGCCGCCACGCGGATCTCTCCATGGCTCCATGCGCAGCGAGGAGGCGGCGGCGGAGGAGGAGGGGCGGCGGCAGGCCGCCATGCCGAGGCCGGAGGAGAGGAAGAAGAGGTGGTCGCCAAGCGTCGCCCGCTCCGCCGCGCCATGGAGCTCCCCCGCCGCGCTCAGGCTCCCCACCGTCGACGCGGGTGCTTGAGAGAAGAGGGCGGAGGAGAAGGAGGCGGAGGAGGAAGAGGAGGTGGTGGTCGCGGAGGTGGTGGCCCCGGAAGGAGGTGCTCACCTCGGTCCCTGCGGATTGGGAATGGGGAGGCAGCTAGGGTTGGGAGTGGGTGCGTCCGGTGGTTGATCGCTTTTATTCGTCGGGCCGGATGGGCGGTCGGCTGGCCATCATGCTACGATCCATGGGCCACGTCGGGCGGTCTGATTCGTGTCGTGCTGGGCTGGCACGGTGGGCTGAGATTGCAGCCCAGCACTAGCCCGATGTTGTGCTCGTGCCCGGCCCAACGCCATCGTCTGGGCCCGTACTCGTGTCGGGCTAAAATTTCGTGCTTTGGGCCAACCCATGGGCCTCGTAAAATGGCCATCTATAAGTCAGACTATCCGAACGGGAGACTTTTAGTGATCCATCGCGCGATACAATCAAGTGGGAACGTCGTGGAAATGGGAGACCAAAACTAGCTAGACAGCAAAATGAGCCATCAATAATCGATCATCTGTATAGTTCTTGCACAAGAAAAGTAGCTAGGGTGGTCCATGCACGATATGGACACCAGAGGAAAATAATCACGCACTTACCGCAGAGTTTTATCGTGTCCAATCCGCTTAGGCTGATAATAATTAAGCACCATCTACACTGGCCACCTACGTATCGTAGCAGTACGTGCTACTGCTTCTACGAAAACGAAAGAGAGATCAGGCTTAACCACTCCTGATGACTTTTACTTAACCCAAAAGACCCAAAATTCGCTGCATGTATCACTTCCCGAGAAAGTCGGACAATTTTAAATTCATTAATATTTAAAGTAGAAAACAATAAATGTTAATAAATTAATTATGCAGTATTTTTCATACTAAATTATATTATTTTGAAGACGTGAATATTATTTTTATAAATCAAATTTGAAATTGCTTGACTTCAAGAGTTTTTTACAAGATGGAGTACGCTTCATGATTTACTCACTGTCACGTGACGCGGGGCAGCGTGCCAACGATGCAGTAGCCGTGCGTGTTTGGTTTAGCTCCGCAATATTTAAGCGCGAAGGAATCTTGCTATTTTGGAGTACTAAATAAAATTTATTTTAAAGACTTTTCACATATTAATACCACAACAACGTGATTGAATATAATGAGTTTAATTAATCCATAATTTACTACATTAATACTACAATAATCTTTCTCTAATCATGGAGTCAAAGGTTTTATTAGATACGTCTCGCAAATTAACGTAGAGAGTTCTAGAGGAGAGACACAGGCCACTATCCCTTTTCGCGTTGATGTTTCCAGTAAAAGTCCCGCGCCACGGGAAACGTGACGGTAAATCTCGTCCCCGTTTCCTCTATCTAGAGGCTTCCGACGAACGCGAAAGGCCAACGTGGCGCAGGCCCATGCGCTGACAGCTCGTCCATGTCGGAAGCCGGAAGGAAGAGAGAAGAGGGGCTCGCCATCGCCGCTGCGTGTGGGGGCTCTCGCTATCGCCGTCGTCGGAGGACGAGGAGTCGACATCCCCGTCGTTGGCGCGGTGGGACAGTGAAAGGGCCGCCGCTGGAGGAGGAGCTCTGTGGTCATGGCGGGAACTCGAGGAGGAGGAGCTCTCCGGATCCACCGTCGCCGAGCCGTCGTGCCTGCTCCTCCGCTGGGCGAGCTCCCGGGATCCGTCACGCTCCCTCCTGGCATCGGGCGGAGGTGGCTGATGTTGCCCGCTTCACGGAGTCGACGCCTCCTCCTCCTCCCAGCCGAGGCAGAGGCCCGGCGTCGTGCGAGATGGACCTCCCCGTAGCCGCACCCAAGATCCGGCGGCGGCCTACCACAGCGAGCTCCGCCACGAGCGTGGGAAGGGGCAGAGGGATCGTGAAGGGCCGACGGAGAAAGCAGGGAGACCACGACGGAGAGAGACCGAGGCGGCGAGGGAGCAGACCTGCTCATCGTCGGCGGATCCAGGAAGGAGGGGCCGGGGAACTCGGTACACACACACACGGATAGATAGATAGATAGATTATAGATAGATAGATAGATAGAGAGAGAGGGATGGAGGGAGGGAGGAGGGAGGGATGAGGGAGCTTGCAGGGCCACTGCGTCTCGTGCTCTGCCCGGTCAGCGTGGCGAGGAGGAGAGGCAGCGGCGCTAGGAGGAGAAGCCGGGGAGAGAGAGGAAGGAAGGGGTGGGTGGGGGGAGAGAAAGAGAGGAAGGGATGGGTGGGAGAGAACCGGGGTGGGAGGGAGTAAAGAGAAAGTGACGTGACATGTGGGATCCATCATTGTAGTTGATATAGAGGAGAATATATAAAGGAAGATGAGTGTGAAATTGAATCTAAAGGAAAGAATATTAATGACTAGGATGGAATATTCTATTTTAAAAGAGGAAATAAGGACGACAGTGCGGATAGTTTCATCGACCGATCGTGGGCTGGAAACGAACTTGGAGTAAACGCGTTTCAAAAAGGTCGCGGCGGGGGCGTTAGTGCCTCAAACCAAAGGCGCTCTCGTCTCCTTTATATCTCGGGCGGAGGTAGAGGAGCCTCACTATCCGATGTGGAGTGGGCCAGCGGGCCCTGCCTCCTCCTGCTCACCCGTCGGACCTCGTCAGCCGCCGCTAGGAGTCGAGAGTTGTTGCTCCGCCCGAGCATGCGGTGTCGACAAGAGCCGGCGCGCCCGTGATCTGCCGCCACAGAGAGGATCTCACCATGAGCGGCAGACGAGCTCGGCTGACACGAAGCATCATGGTCGGGCCACGACTCCTCCGTCGCATCGGTGAGCGTCCTGCCGGTGCAAACTCAAGGAAGAGCCCTGTGATGCTGCCGATGCAGGGGATGACGTGCGGTGAGCGGAGGCCCACCATGACCCCTGCTCCCACCTCGGTGCCTCTCGCCCGCCGCCGACACCACCGCTCGCGCCGCCTGCCCGAGGAGGAGGGACGCCGGAGAAGTCATCTGCCACCACCGCCACCGCCAGAGATGGGAGGTCGGGTGTGATGGACCTCTATTGCTTCGCGCGGCGGCTTTGCCTGGCTACCGATGACACCGCATTGACATCACATGGCGCGAAGACATGCCGATATGTTACCACCACAATGGCCATTGCGATTGGCATGCATTCTTCACGCAACGCCAGCAGGTTGGCATGGGTTCCTGTCCCCAACACGGACACCGGCGTAGTGCGGAGGCACCGAGGTGCCCGGCCATGACCCTCCACGCCGACCACCGTGGGCGTGCCCTGGCGAGCGGTGCTTGGTCTGTCGAGTTTGGGCGGCGGCGGGAGGTCGCGACCCCAGTGACTCTCCTCCCCGCCCGAGCTCCGTTCACCGCCGCCACGCTGTCCGCCTCCATCCGTCGGTAGGGAGCGCCAAGGGCCGCCGAGGTGGAAGGCCGACACCGACGAAGAGAGATAGAGTGTCGCGACCATGGCCACAGCTGCCCGAGAGAGAAGATGGGTGGGCGGTGGGTGATTAGGAGTAGATAAGGTTGGAGAGGTGGGTCCTGCATGTCAGTCACTATAGAAGGGTGGGTAAAGTTGATTTGAGTAGGAAATGTTGATGACTAGGATGTAGAGGATGAGATATAAAGGATGACGAGTGCAGAAAGATGATTATAAAAGAAAGAATCTTGATGACCGGAACGAATTATTTCATTTAAAGAAAGATATAAAAGATGACGAAAAGTGCGGATAGTCTCAGGGCTTGTTTGGTTGGCGCCCGGCAGCTTGCCCAGGTGACCAAAATCAGACGCTTGGGAGAGCTGCAACCGAAGTAGCTCAGAATTCAGGTCAAGTGAGGATGATCCAAAGGATTAACATATTTAAAAATTAGGATTTCATTTCGTGATATGTTGCTTATTAACGAACAACATATCACTACCTAATTTTAGTTTGTTTCGACATTTTGGTGGATCTAAATAAGTTGGCTAACCATTTTTTCAATTTATTAGTGACATCCT
Organism: Cenchrus purpureus; assembly: GCA_022644695.1. Lineage (NCBI taxonomy): Eukaryota > Viridiplantae > Streptophyta > Magnoliopsida > Poales > Poaceae > Cenchrus > Cenchrus purpureus. Next base: position 137,420,356 of record CP053460.1, on the reverse strand, counting down.
GCAACCATTCTGGTAAACATCCAAAATTAGACACCTTTTGCAAATAGTGCAGCCATTAAGAACCAGACCACTGAAAACTATTGAGATTTCTGAGGCCTTGATCGATTTTTATGCGGGAATATCAGTACAACAGATTTTTATGCAGTACATGAAAATTGAACTATCTTCTTGATTTCATACCAATTTGTTGGCAATCACTCGTCACAAAAACTGGACGTGTAGTAATACCTTCAATTCTTCAGCTCAGCTCGTTGTTGTATCTGCAGCTGCAGCAGAGTGATAATCGGAGATGGCCTCCTTCCAAGATCTTCCTCTGGGGTGATAACCTGCCAATCTGCGGCCGCGTTCATTTTCAGAAGAGACGTGCGTGTTCTTCCCTGCCCGCCGTCATCGTCTCAAGTCTCGACCATGAACGTCGATGAGGTCCTGTTGAAGTTAGTCGTCGACGTGCTACAATCGGATGTCACTGAGTCCCATCCTTCCGGTGCAGGCGGCCACACCATCGACGGCTTGGAAAGTGGCATGTCCGGTGGCGGCACCGACTTGCCGATGATCCTCACGGCATCAACCATGCTCGGCCGGTCAGCCGGGTTCGGGTTGCTGCACGCCATGCCGAGCTTCAGCAGCCTTACGGCCTCCTCGGCGTCAAACTCATCCCCGCCGGCGGCCGTGAGCACGGCGGCGTCGACGGCGGCGAGCAGGTTCACCCTCGCGTGAAGCTTCCACACCCAGTCCGTGACGTGCCCGAACTGCACGTCCTGCCGACCGCCCTCCTCCCGTGACGATCTCGAGGACGAGCACTGAAGGCGAACACGTCGGTCATCCTCGTGGCCCTGCCATTGTATACGTACTCCGGCGACCGGAAGCCGATGGTGCCGGGGCGCCATGGTCGGTGTAGGAGTTCTTGCCGTCGGCGAGCACGCAGGCGAGCCCGAAGTCGCCGAGGCGAGCCTGGAAGGTGAGGTCGATGAGGATGTTGCCGGCCTTGATATCGCGGTGGAGCACCATGGGCTCGTACTCGTGGTGAACGTACTGCAATCCAGTGGCAATGTCCCTGACGATGTTGTGGCGAGTGCCCCACTGGTGAATGCAAGACGGATGCTGCTGCTGCTGCTGCTCGTCACTGCTCCTGCGGAAGAGCTGTTGGTCTAGGCTGCCATTGGGCATGTACTCGTAGATAAGTATGGGCTCTCCTCTGTTGTAAGACCATCCTGATTTTTTTGCAGAAACAGTCATTGATAGATGTTTAGAGTTATATTACATAAGAGTAGCATTATTCTTTTTTTTGGAATTTGTATCTTGGTAAGGAAAAGTAATATAACATATATTGGCTGTAAAATTCTCATGTAATATATTGTTGACCTCTACAAAATCAGAGTGTTCTAAATAAAAATCTACTTAAGCAATTTTTATACACTAAACATATTTTATTTTGACTAATTATTAGTCTAAATTTGTACTTGGGCTGCATATGCCTGATGATGGAGCTCTTCCTCCGTCAGTCAACTATCTTTTGTAATATATATGATGATGCATACTATATATGTGAGGCTAGATTGAAAATGTCTCATAATTTTGGAGGTTATTTGAATTAATCATCTAAATTCTGCTTCTTCATCGCATATAGGTTTAATTCGAATGCACGCTCCTTATCAAGTTCAAACACATATATAGCGTATCGGCAAAACTACAGGATTTCAGCCGAACAAAGAATTGAAGGTGGTGGAGCATGCATGTCGACAAGAAGATGAAAGACCTGAAGTCACATTGCATTATTGTTTATTAAAATAACTTTATGCTTTTTTTGCGTAAGGTGTAATGTGAGTAGGTGTATTTGGTGGTGGTACGGATGGGATAAGATGTGTGGTGTTGATGGATTTGGTGATGCCATATGGACTCGGTAAAGTGTGACGTGACATCTCACCCTTGTATTTTCACTAATGAGCTAGCGAGAGAATGGGTCCACCTCCCACCCCGCGCTCCCTGCGCCCAGGGCGACGGCCATGGCGACTCCCAGCTGAACCACCATTCCGCCACCGGACTCGCCTCCGCCCCCACCCAAACAGCCCAGCTAACACTAGATTCGCCAGCGCCTCCCGACGATCTACTCATTCATCGGTCTCTCTCCCCGATTGGAGCTGCGAGGGAGGAGATCGGCCGCACTTGGAGGCCCATGTCGAAAGCGACCTCCGCGTCGCTGCCAGCAAGGCACCCCTTCCCAAGGTGAGTCGAGCAGGGAATATCCTCCTTCCGGATCTTGCTGAAGAGCTGCAGCTGCAAGCTGGATTCACGCCATTGATGGCGAGCCCGGGGCTCGAGGGCACTCCTCCCTCCAGTGACGAAGACCCACTTATCTGCGACCTCATTCAAAGGCTCTGCAACCAGGAGATCCGGCGGGATACGCCGATAGCCGCTGATGCCATGGTCAGCCAGCTCACCGGCAACAAATCTTCGATGGAGAAGCCAAGATTTACCCAGGCAGAGAAAGGGAAGAGCATTGACTCCACTGCAGCGCAAGGACAGAGGTCAACTCCAAGCAGATTCACGGTGCCTCAAGCGGGAAGAAGATCAGAGTTATTGCAAGGGGAGACCTCCGGCTCCAAGGTAGATGGCCGCATTCATTCATCCACCACCAAACAATGCTCCGAGCAGCAAAGAGAGAAATGGCATCAGCAAGGGGAAGACCCACACCAGAAATCACGAGGAGGATTTAATCAAGATTCCAGCAGAGATTTGCCGACTGATGAGCAAGGTTTCCAAAAGGTGCGGCCACCTTACTGGTGGCGCAAGGAGAAGCTTACATTCAAGAGACACCGCAAGCAACAACAACCGAAGCGAGCTGCGAGATATCACGAGATATCGAGGCAAATGCCTCAATTGTTTCTCTCCGAACCACAGAGTGGCAGACTGCAAGAACAGGAGTAAATGCTGGAAATGTAATCAATGGGGACACAAGGCATTCATCTGCCCCTCCTGGAGGGACCACGATAAGAGGCCTGAACAACAACAACCGTGCCAGTCCCCCCGGCCTTCAGCGGCTCCAATCCCTTCCTCCACGACTAAGAGCTCAGAGAAGCGCTCCTACCTGCAAGTTGCCAAGGGGGAGATGGCGGCGGTTGCCTCCTACCCTGGTGATCCCCGCGTTCGCCCTGACCAGATGGTCTGCTCCATCACCGCGACGGGGGCCATCAAGCGCAAGAGGGACGAGCTCATCGGCAAGACGGCGGTCTGCTGGCTCAACGGCAACAGCCACGACACCGACGTTCACCACGTCGCCGACGCCCTTGAGGATCAACTGCACATCAGCCGTCACGACATCAAGGTGGTCAAGCACTTCCCCGAGCAGTACCTTGTCTTCTTCACCGACAGCCGTGCCCTCCACCGTGTTCTCGATCGGGTGCGGCATGCCGCGGACGTTCAACTTCGACGAATGGATGAGCGACGCCGCGCAAGAGGGCATGCTGGAGTACCGGGTGCGCCTACGCATCGAGGGAGTGCCGGTGCATGCCTGGTCGGAGGAGGTGGCGGCAAAGGTCATCGGACCTCACTGCGCCATCCACTTCGTGGAAGGCTACTGCGCCGGATCGCACTAGGACCCTACGATCCGTGGGCACGGTGCTCCAATCCAAGTAAGATTGCTAAGAAGGTCATTCGCCCATTACTCACCCGACGACTTTGAAGACCGTCCGTGGCCGCAAGGGCAAGTACGACTAGCTGCACCTCCACCGGGACGTCGTGGAGGATCTCCTCTTCCATGATGGCAGGTGGGGAGATGGACCATCCAACAGAAGGCGCCGCGAGTTCCTCCGAACTATGGGAGGCCGGACATGCTAGGAGAGGCGACGCGCGGGCAGCGGCACGACAACCACGACACGCTGCGTGACTACCGCCCCGCCGCGCGAGACGACGATGCGGCGACCACGATTTCAATCGTGGTGTGAGGCGCCATCGCAGCCCGTCCCCGGGGAGGATGACGCGCTGCGGGCGCGATCGACGATCGCTATAGCGCCACCACACGCCACCGTGGGGACAACTACAACCACCGCAGCCGAACGGGCTGGCAGCACGACGGCTGGCGCCCCAAGAGCTCGAGCAAGAAGGTTTCATTTGCTGACCCGTTGGTCAACTACATGGGTGAGCCACAACCAATAGCGATTTCAGTTTCGGTGTTCCAACCCCGTGTCAAGTTGCTGAACCGTAAAGGTTCGATCCAATGGGGATAGAGTTGTTAAATACACCACTTGACTTGCGGTGCCCGATCCAAGGAGCGGCGCATCTGGACATGCTGGAGGGGCAACGGTTGGAGCCAAGTGCGTCACCGGGCGGAGGACAAGCTGGATGAAGAAAACGATGGCACCTCCTCGATGCAGAGGTTAGCAGCGATGAACTCAGTTTCGCTTCAAACCGTCATGCAAGACATCCTAGCAAATGAGTTGAGCACTTTTGGAACAATTCCACTTGAGGGCATACACGCCTGATCCTTGCTCCAGTGAGGGTAACATGCAAACTCTGCACGTGACACTCCTCGCACCTTTTTAACTCCAATAACAGTTGAAACCTCGACATTGAGCATAACCCCTTTAGCACCCGAACATTAGTGGAATTGAGCACAACTCCTAGATGATGGTTTACCAATTGTGTTGGGCTCGAAATTGGGGATATCACACCTTGTGTACCAACGATGCAAGTGAAACACGTGGTTTTTCAGAAAACCTTCATCCTGTTATAACAACTCAAAACAACCCCTCTAGTGAAGCTCACCAAACTACAGATAACCACACCGAACCAACCATACAACAGCAACCTTGTGCAACTAGACAATATCCCTCCACTAGAACCACCACTTAATACTGCCCGGGATGCAGGAGATGATTTGCAACGCTTCCTTGATTTTGTATCAGAACATCCAATGCTCCCATTCTCGGACACCACCAAGAGTAAACCAAATTCCAGATGCACCTTCACATCCCATAACTGCTCCAAATACACAGCAGCGAAAGAGCTCGCGTTTAGCGACAAAGCAAAAGCAAATGCAGGATCTGGGTACATTACAGCTCGCCCAACAAGTCCTAGCAAAGAAACTAGGCGAAATGCTTCTGAGTCACAACAAAATAATGACTGCTGTTTTGATTCTTTGCGCGCCTCCTCGTCCATTCAACAAGGCAACCATGGAGGCTCTGCAGTACTGGTGGAGGAGGAAACAAGGCCAAGAATGGAAGAAGTCCAAGGTGGCCCCGGCCACCTGGACCAGCAAGCGACAGTGGTGTAGGAACATCACACGGCCGACGGACGACATCATCGCTAGTTGTTTTTCCTTTCGAATGTTGTGCAAGGGATTTTGGAACTTGTTGTGGTTTGTAATTCCTAATGGGCCAGCAATTTCGGCTTCAGCGATGACACAGGTACCACACATCGGCGTCCGAAGCTCGCCAAGTTATCGTCGTCCGGCCAGCCCTTCGTAGCCCACTGGATTGGGCCGCCATCCACCAGAGATTGTCAGGCCAGCTTTGTACGGCCTTTTGCGCCAAGCCCGCTGACAAAAGCAATCGAATATAAGCCTGTGAGTCGTTATGAGTTGCCATCTTGTGTTCCATGTCGCGAAATTGTAACATTCTTTGTTGGAATGTCCGTGGACTTAACGCGGTGGCTAGAAGGGACAGCACTAGGAATGCGGTCACAGCATCTGGGGCGACTATCGTTTGTCTACAGGAAACTAAAATTGCGAATTGGACTGCCAAACTAGTTAGAGATACTCTTGGGCCAAGCTTTGTAAACAACTACACAGCCCTACCGGCTGATGGCGTCCGAGGTGGCATCCTCCTAGCTGTGAATGAGCATTTCTTCTCTACAGATTGCCATCTAACGCAACATACGGTCTCCGCAGACGTTGTGATGCGTGCAGATAACATAACGTGGACTATAACCGCGCCTATGGACCACAAGATAATCAGAAAAGGAGATCTTCTTGGACGAGATAAAGGACCTAAAATCAAGGGGAGAAGGAATGGTTAATTTCGGGATTTTAACCTTATTTATAAAGCGGAGGACAAGAGCAATAGCAGGCTTAATAGGCGGCTTAATGAGCCGCTTCAAAGAAGCAATCGACGCCAACTAATGGAAGTTGATTTGCGAGGCCGCACATACACATGGAGTAACGAACAAAATGACCCTACTTTTACATTGACCGTGTTTTCGGATCGCCGAATGGCACCTCCTGTTCCTAATATTGATCTCCGTGGCCTCGCCACCGGGATCCGATCATGCACCTCTATTGCTCACAGGAGATGTAGCACGTCAAAATTATTCTGGTTTCCGGTTTGAGTCGTTCTGGGTCAATATGCCGGGTTTTTATGGCGGTTCAAGCCAGCGTGGGCCCAACTCAATACACAAGACCCCATTCTACGGATGCATGTCAAGCTCATACGCACAGGCAAGGCTCTAAAATTGTGGAGACGGCAATCCCTTGGGAACCTTCCCCTGCGTCTAGAAATCGCAAAACAGCTTCTCCTGCTTATGGATACGGAGCAAGAAAAGCGCCCCCTATCGCCAGACGAGCTAGTCTTCCGGCGCTACCTTAAAGCAAAAACGGTAAATCTTGCGGCCATACAACGATCTCGAGCGAGACAGCACTCTCGGCTTACTTGGATTCGAAATGGGGATGCATGCACAAAACTCTTTATGCTACACGCTAGTAACAGACGGCGAAAGTCATTTATTCCATCACTCAAATTGAGTTCGGGGAGAGCAACCAGCCAACAAAAGAAGGAGGAAACAGTTTTTAACCATTTTGTAAATCTACTAGGCCAAACACAACCCCGATCAGCCTGTTTAAATTGGGCAAACCTAGGCTATGAACAGCACGACCTACAGGAACTCGAAGACCCCTTTGAGGATGAAGAGATTAAAGGGGTTATAATGCATCTGCCAAATGAAAAAGCTCCGGGCCCCGATGGTTTCATAGGATTATTTTATAAAAAATGTTGGGCAATCATCCGTGATGATTTAATTGAGGCACTAAAGGCTTTCCACTCCGAGAACACAAAAAGTTGGAGCTGATCAATGAATCAAATGTGGTTTTAATTCCAAAACAAATGTTGCCGAGAGTGTCACAGATTTTTCGTCCAATCGGTCTAATCAACAGCCTTGCTAAGATAATTACCAAGATCCTTGCGACAGTGGCACCGAGCTAAACAAATTGGTATCTACAAGCCGAGCAACGTTCATCAGAACAGATGTATCCATGATAATTTCGTATACGTTCAGAACGTAATCAAAGCCCTACACAAGGCCAAGCGCCCTTCCCTTTTCATTAAACTTGACATATCCAAGGCTTTTGATTCAAGAAGTTGGATTTTCCTCCTCGGAAACTTTGCAAGCCTTAGGTTTCGGACAGAAATGGAGGGATGGATTGCTACCCTCACGCCACATCATCGCCCAAGATACTAGTAAACGGTGTCCCAGGAAAGCGCATTAAACATGCTAGGGGGCTACGACAGGGCGACCCACTATCACCCATGCTCTTCATTTTGGCTATCGACCGCTACACCCATCGATGGAACTGGCGGCTAGCAAGGACTCTGCAACCTGTCCTACCCAGGCCTCTACGTTGCTCTATATGCGATGACGCAGCAATCTTTGCGAACCCTGACGAGCTACACCATATCACTCAAATTCTTCATTTTTCGGCAATTGCTCGGCCTCGAGTCAACTTAAATAAAACAGAGATTTTTCCAATACGGTGTGATGAAACAATGCTATCAACGACCCTAGCGAGACTTCCACAGCAAGATTAGCAATTTCCGGGTAAATACACGGGCCTACCGCGCACACGAAAACTTAGAAGAGTGGATGTTCAACCACGCTTGACAAAATTGGGGCGAATCCGGGTTGGAAAGGAAAGCTCTTATCAACGGCGGGCGAGACGTTAGTAAAAAGTGTCTGACGGCACAACCGATTTATCATTTGTGTCTTCCCAATGCAAAATGGCTTTTAAGCAGATTGACAGATGCGCGAAGTTTCCTATGGAAGGGGAGGAACCGGAAAAAGTCATGGAGGCCTTTGCCTAGTCAATCGCCAACGACATGTGCTCCACGAGACCTAGGGGTTTGGGCATTTTGGACTTGGGCGCCGCACGCTTTGCGGCTACGGTGGCTATGGATCAAATGGCACTACCCAGCACGACCTTGGGTTGGTCTGGATACCCCCTGCGACAGCACCGACAGGGACCTTTTCAATGCCTCAACGATTGTTACAGCTGGCAAGGGTGATAAGGCAAGCTTCTGGCACTCGAATTGGGTTAATGGACAAGCGCCAAAATACATTGCACCCGGCCTCTTCCAAAAGCAAAAGGAAAAACATAACAGAAGCAAGGCTATGGTGCATAATAAATGGATCTCACAGGTATCCCCCATTCAATCAATGGACGAGCTACGGGAGTTCATCTCACTTTGGGAACGACTGACTGCGGTAAACCGAGTGGAAGATGCGGAAGACGAAATCAAATGGAAGTGGACACCGAACGGTCAATACACCACACAGTGCGTGCCGAATACAATTCTTGGGAAGACGCAAGAAACCAGCTCTCACCTCGATTTGGAAAGCACATGCAGAGCCCAAATGTAGAATTTTTGCGTGGATCCTCCTCCAACACAAAATCCTCACTGCAAACAACCTGGAAAAACGTGGGTGGCCGAATGAGCCGAGATGCCAATTATGCAAGATGCGCAAACACCCACACATTTATGCTTCCAGTGTCCATACACCAAGAACGTTTGGATGCATGTTACAACACAATGAATGCCGGAACTACAAACAACATCATCGCAAACTATTAATGGCTGGTGGAAACGGATGCGTCGATCCTTTGACAAGAAGCAGAAACCCACTTTTGACGGGCTCATGTTGTATTTTTGGTGGAATATTTGGAAAGAACGCAATAGAAGGATCTTCCAGTAGAACTCCTTGCGGTGTAGCTGAGGTTGCCTCCTTGATCACAAATGATTTCAAGTCGTACCAGGATGCAAGAAGAACAACAACGCTGACGAGACCCCATGCAAATGTTTCGCCCACTGGCCAACTTTAGTTTTTATTTTAAAGCTGTGTTTTGCTCCTTCGAGTTGTTTTTCTTAAGTTGTTTTTTCTTTTCTGAGTTGTAGGGGACCTTGTAGTTGTGGCTAGCCTCCCCCTGTTGTTTTTTTTTCATTTTTGTTGCTGTAAATTTTCTTCTAATAATATTTACGGCAAGTCTCTGCCGTTCCGCTCAAAAAAACATCTCACCCCTTGTAAGAGCAACCACATGTTGAAGAGTCGAAGACAGGAGTGTGGACCAAGAAAGGAAGCTAGAGTGATTTCAGATAGGTTATATTACTTTGATGTATAATTATTTAAAATTAGTAAAAATCTTTATGAAAAGATATATATACCTCTATATGCCAAACACACGATAGAACATATTTTTTTGACCAAAGGAGAACATGTTTTAGACATGTCCGGTAATTTGTTCTTAAATATGTATGACACTGTGCCACTTTACTCAAACTTTAACCAACAATATTTTGTATCTCATAACAAATACTAGATATATATATTCAGTAGAAATGAACTTACCGACGAGAGGAACGATATTTTTGTGGCGCAAGCGATTGATGATGCTGACCTCCGCCAGGAAGTCCTCGTAGCCGCGGTTGTTGGACCGGGTGAACTTCTTGACGGCAACCTCCATGAACTCTCCTCCGCCCTTCTTCGCAGCAGGAAGCCTGCACCTGTAAACGGCGCCGAACCCGCCCTGGCCCAGCCTCGTGCTCTCATGGAAGTTGTCGGTGGCCTTCCTGATGTCGGCGAAGTCGACCTGCATCGGCACGCCGGGAAGGCGCTGCATGTTCTTGGAGAGCCGGTCCAGGTCCTTCTTCCACCTCCGGTACTTGGAGTTCAGGTAGAGGTAGACGGCGGCGGCGATGGCGGACGCCGCCGCCGCTGATCCGAGGACGGAGGACAGTATGGTGACGGTATTGGGCCCCGGCTTTGAGGGCACGGTCTCCGGGACCTCGATCGTGAAGTTCCATGTGTGGAGCTGCAAGAGCTGACCCATGGTGGACGAGAGGCGAAGACTAGGGCATCCGGAGACAGGGTGTCCCTGGCATCATCCAGGTGCACGGTGGCTCCGTCAGGCACCGTAGTCGTCTCCGTTCCTCCTCCATCAAGAAGAACTAGGTGAGCAGAGAGGTTGTGCGCAGCGCGATTGTAATCGATCTGCACGCTGTACCGCCTGGCTGAATTGCTGTTCGGATCACCATCGTTTCCCGGTGGCTGGATGGCGGTGGTAACCCGGATTGTTCTTCCGGAATGAAGCGTCGTGTTCTCCAGTGTGTCGATCTTGACAGGCTCAAAGCTACGGGGTTCGAAACCCCCAGCGCCGTCAGAGGGAGGCTCGAGCCTGGGGAGCATGTCGAACAGGAGAGTGCTTGTGCTCGTGCTTGTTACGGCCATGGTGATGGCGATGCTGAAGGAAGCCTCATGCAAGTCCATCAACCTTCCGTCACCGCGGCTCGTCGTCTTCCATGGATCGAACCATTTGGGGATGACGAACCACCCGGAATCGGTGAGGTTGAACCCTAGCTGAGAGGAATTGTTACTGCTCATGTAGTAGCCGAGGCTGCCTGGTTGTAAGGTCACCGACGACGATGATTCGTCGCCGCTGCCGCTGCCGCGGCGGAACAAGAGGCCCTGGTCCATCTGCTCGAAGGTGGTGTTCCAGGTGTACCTAGCAATCCGAGTGTGGTTGGAGCCGGAGCATTGACATGGTTGGATGTGGGAGAAGAACAGTGGGCACATGGTAAGGAGGATGGTGAAGAAGCTTTGGACGGGCAATCTAACAAGCTTGGTAGCCTGACAGGCCATCCTGATCGATTCTTTGCTCCTTCCTCCTGCTGCATATAGTTCTTCCTTGCTTTTATCTTTGATATATATGGATCAGAATCAGACTGGGTCAGTCGTGCTGTGGAGAATTGGTCGCCGCCGACGTGGACTTGTGTGCAACGATCGAACAGGAACTGTAACGAGCACAGCAGCTCTCACCTCATTTAAAAGCCTGACCTCACACAACTGACCGGAGATGCTCGAGATGACTTTGTCAATGTCAAGTACGGTTTAGTACCTCTGAAAATTAGTCATAGAATATGTGCGCATGTATGTGAGCATTTGTATACGTACAATGTTTTGAAGAAAAAGAATGGACGAGATAGCTTAAATCTTCAGTAAATAATTGTTGCTCTGCCATAGATATATTGATGGTATATTTATTTGTTATTATATATGTTTATATATTTTCACCATAAATATGTCAAACATTAAGCGATTTCACTTAGAGCAACTCCAACAATGGCTCCTATCACCTACTTATCAAGTAGGGGCTTCCTTACTTTTCTAGGGGCTCCATTTTTGTGTTCAACTCCAGCAACAACCCCAACTTTGAAGCGCCTATTTTCGTCGACGTGTGGGACCTACTCGTCAATAGGTCATATCCTTTCACGGACTCTCTCTCTCCTCGGTTTCTCCCCAACACTGCTGTTTCTTCTTCCCCGTGCTCCATCCTCCCCGCGGCGGTCGATTTGCGGATGAGGTCCCCACCGCACTTGAAGTTGAAGAGAGGTCGATCTCGAGCTTCGCGCGACCACGGCCTCGGCGACGACGCCAGCAGGAGGCGGACCTGTGGGCGGAGTTGAAGAAGGGTCGGTCTTGAGCTTGGGCACCATAGCCTCGATGACGTCGAGCGCGAACGCACACGTGCGCAGGCAGAAGGTCCACGCCGACCAGCAGGCAGCGACGCGCCTCCTCCTGGCGAGGCTGGATCTCGGCCCCTACTTTTGAGTTGGGGCTCAAGTAAGGGGTCTGCTAGAGTTGCTCTTACGGCAAACTAAAAACACCTTATATTTTTAAAATAGATATGTACATATGTGTTTTTAGATCAAATATGTACATATGTGTTACTTAGCCACCATAAGAAGGTTTTGATAGTCCAACATGTTTTTAGCATTATAGGGCGTGAATAGCGACTCTAGAATTAACTACCATAACATTTTGCGAGAAAATAAATGTAACATCGATGTGCTCCTTCGTTTCAAATTATAGGTCGTTTGACTTTTCAACCTCAAATTTGACCGCTCGTCTTATTAAAAGTTTTTAATAAACTTAGTCAAATTTAAGTCATTCTTGAAGAACTTTCATTAACAAAGTAAACCACAACAAAATTTTATAACATTTTGCATAATTTTTGAATAATATGAGTGGTCAAATTTAAGACAAAAAGTCACACAAACTATAATTTGGAACAGAGAGAGTAATTATATATCAAAATGATGCGAACACAATAAGTGGTAGGTATATAACGTCGAGGTGTCTAGACGATAGACGATTGAAAGTTGCAGTGCAGTCGCTATACTTGCGTCAATTCTCTCTGCTGATGCTCACTGTGGATAACAACGTTTCTTGTTTTTTTTTCTAAGACATATCACAAGAGAACTTGGACCATTGGGTAAGCAGGTTGAAAAGTCTCCGGTTCTCTCTAAAGAAATAGATTTTTTGTGGTCCCTCAAGTTTTTGTTAGAGGTTTAATTTGGTTCTCATCAAGTTGGATTTATTTGTCCTTGAAAATTTGGTTCTCGCAAGGTTTGAATATATCCAATTTATTGTGCGTCCATGACATAGAGGCCCACAAGACATCTCAGCACCGCCAGTTATAACAATATTGGGAAGTCTAAAGCCAGAAAAAAATGACATACCGTCTCACTCCTGATACATTTTTTAACAAAAGAAAAAATGTGGTCGCACTTGGTTAATCATGTCAATACGAGGCTTATATAAAGATGGGGTGGTGCGGTTGAACCATCGGTTCTTCGAACCGATCTAGAAAAACAATCCTAATGGGCTCCTTTCCTAACCCACGAAGTCGCTTGGTTCGGGATCGGAAACTAGAGAACCAATGGTTCTAGCGGTTCGACCCGATCCCGTCCTTCGAGCTGACTCAGTGGCGGTGCAAACCGCCGGCTTCTCTGCCACGGGAGCCGAGAGGCATAAAGATGGCGCGGTGCACCACGTGAGCGAACCGCAAAACCATCGATCCATATAGAGTACATAGGAGCAAGAATCCATTTTAATTATTTGTTGACCCGTGGTGCTCCATTAGATATTACGGATCAATTCTTTTTAGCTGCTACCACTTACTACGCTTACATGCTGAAGATAGGGGCTAACGTGAAAAGAGTGAGGGTGGGACTTATGTGCGTTGGTGGGATCTTTTTTAAAAAAGGATTACCCTGATTTTTATTGAAAGCATATAAAGTTTGGTACATCGTTCCACATGAGACCCGCTAGGGACACCAGCTCAACATGAAGCTTAACACTAAGGAGCTTACACTAACAGACCCACTACTACAAAAGCAAAATAGAAACATGAAGGACACTGGCAAAGCACAGGCGTTCTCCTATCAGCTAAAAGAGGTCTTCCATCGGCCTGGCCTTAAGCTTCTCCTGAAGCCTTTCACCCGATCCTGCACTTGCACCGCCACAACCTCCCGTTTGTTCCTCTCAGAACCCCCAACAGCACGTGCCATCTCTGCAACAAGGAAAGAATTTAGTACAGCAGGTCGACGGGATTTCGTCACCACCCTTCATTGGTGGGATCTTTGTAGAGGGTTATGGACAAAAGCTACAAGAGACAAATTATCAGTTTTGGTTTGGGGATTTCTTAGGGTCCTAAAAGTAAAACTGCCTTGCCTTATGTTCACAGTGACCTCCAGAACGCCATGGCCAGTGGACAGAGCTCCAGGCCGGCCAAAATTGATGGCGCTCCAACACCGATGGACTACGGCTGAGGCTGGGAAAAGGAAAGGAGGTCAAGGGAGTCTGCAGGGTGCTCACCAGTGGAAGGAGAGGCGGATGTGGTCGGGATTTGGAGGTGACCGACGATGACACCGCTTATATAAGCACCGATGAAAGCCGCTTATATATAGGAGGATTCTCAATATATTATGTTTATTGTGAATTGCTTGCCACTAATTGGTTTAATTTTACACCACTAATATATTTGTGACGTAATTTCATTGATTTATTTCTATGGTCAGCACTCAGGACTTCAGCAGGCCTTCTGCTCGTGGGCCCAAAGGAATGGTCAGGCCCAACGTTCCAAGCCCAAGGGCCCACAAGGCCCATTTACTCGTTCCACCTTCCTCACCTCACGTCCTCACCTGCTCTTCTTCGCTATGGAGTCGGGGACTGCGCGGCGGCGCGATTGGAGGCGTCGTTGAGAGTCGCCGAGGTTTACAAAGGATATGGGATCACGAAAGCCTGAGCGACCGCGGACGGCCAAGCAGGCCAGCGACGACCGCCTCCTCCAACTTCACAGGCCAGGCCCTGCCTCCGGTCTCATGCACGGGCAACAGGCGGTTCGGGGTCGTGCGGAGTTATGGTTTTCGGGGTCGTGTGGAGCGCCATAAAAAGAAGCCGTCGAGATTTCCTGGCTGGTTTCGAACGGACAGCACAGCGCTCGTGCGTGCAAGGCTCGGGAGCTCGCCGGCGGCCGGCGGGCAGCGCCGCCGCATCACCGACTTGACGAGGTCGAGGGGCGCATGGAAGCAGAGCACTCTGTTTTCGCTTCGCTGGTGTTCGTTTCGAGTGATCCTGACCGTGGAATGCGGATTGGACGGCCATCAAATGCCCAGGAGTGGACGGTAAATGAAACACCGTCCACCCCGGTTGCATGGCCGCCCGCCGGCGAGCGGAGAGCCGGCGAGCGAGGCAAGGAAGAGGATACGGCGCTCTATAATGAAGCATAAGGAGCCGCCGAGGCATCCGCCGCCGACCGCGTCGCAACCAATCACCGCGAGCGCCCTATGTCCAGAGTAGCGCGCCGCACGCGGGAACGCGGCCAAGCGCAGCACGTTGGAGACCTGCCGCGGTGGGAAGCGAGAAGTCGCCGGCGCGACGAACGTTCGACGCGCGGTGGTTGGCCGCCTGCTGTTGTCGCGCGGACGTGTCCGTGCTGCGACGAGGTGCGAAGCGTTGCGGAACGCGGCAACGTGCGGCGACGTGTCGGGCGGCATGGCGCTTTCTAGCTGGCTGTCCTCAGCTTCTGTGGTGAAGTGAGCCATTGCCACTTCATCTGCAAGCCTTATGAACATCATGCTGAATTTCAGTCAACGTGCACACGCCTTTGTCTGCGAGATTATTGTTCAATGATACTAAATTCTGCTATATCGAATTTTCCAGACATGGATTATTCGGATGCGATGCAGCTCTGAATATTTCCCATGGAATCATTCGTATTTTTATGTCACTAAGATATAACGTTGGAGAACTGCTTAGGTTGATAAAATGCTTGCTCTAGTTCTGTCTTTCTGTGGTCGTCAACAATGAACAATCAACGAGCTGTTAGATTGTTAAAACATTTCAATCCAACGTTGGTGGTTGTGAACGTTCTCTATCTTAATGATAATGTTTGTTAAGGGATTGTTTGGTACAGTTTGGACTCCAAGAATTCGTGGAGATAGGTATTGCTAGATCCCATAATTCGTCCAGCTAGAGCTGTCTCTGCATCAAGAGTGTTTGAGTGAGTAGTCTTCCTTCAATTTAGAATTGAAATAGATATTTACACCACTTTATTTTAGCCTACAAACTCCAAATCTAATGTGGAAATATGAGTTGAGTTGGAACTCTGCCATCAGTGGCTGCTTATTAATAATTAATCGGTTCCGAACATATTATCTTCAAACAGGAAAATATTGTTCAGAACCTGCTAAACGGCCATCAGCCAGCATTTGACCGCGTGAAGAAGAAGATGGGGCTCCAAAAGATGATTCGTCACAACATAGCAAGACAAGGAAACAGGTAAAGTTGCCTTAGGCTTTGAAAGTGCTGCGACTTTCCCTCAAAAAAAAAATTGCGATGATTTTGATCATTCAAAGTTTCAAACCTTCAGGCGAAGTTGGCAGATGGTGGCAACTCTGGTACGGAAAACAAATGGGCCCTTCATCATCTAGGAGGCAAAAGAATCATGTGGGAGTGGAAACTTGCATATGATCATTCTTGAGTTCATCCTAGCGTATAATAATGTTTCTACCTAGTAATATCAGATAGAAATTCTGCAGTCCTTGCAGACTAAGATAGAAATTCTGCAGCTATGTGACTGTCGATCGAACACAAAAAACATATGAGGCAACTAATCTATAAAAATAACATGACATATATTATTAATTATATCCTCTAATAACTTACACCACCGTTCATGGTACTGATATATTATGAATTTATGGTGAAGCAAAACCATGTACTGATACCCACCATATTATCAACCAAAACATCAAACACCAATAAATGAAAAGAACATTAAAACCTCACAAGGGTGATGTGTTAAACTAGCATAAATTCCTGACTTAGGGCCTAGTACAACATCTGTTGAAGTTTTCTGACACACTGAATTAGAATTCTTCCCTTATGGATCCATGTCGCAAAGTTCCAGTTTCAGGTATAACTGCGGTGCAGCTAACTGACGTTCCTTCTCTTTCTGCAGCCAGTCCACGAGTGTGCTTCGCAGCTGGACAGGCGCATGAACACCCCACAAGTCCAGCAAGTGAGAGATCAGGCGTGCCCAACTAACAAGCTCTTGATCCTGTCGTTTCATCAACTTCCCTTTGTTAGCTCCCCCAAAACTTCTCCATGTTCTCATACTTTCCTTCTCAATCTGAATGTGTGCAGTGCCATGTTTAGACTTCCAAATAATTTTGTACGCCGTTGCTTTAGCATTCCGGTGGAAATAATCTATTGCTCCTGGCAGTATGATTTCTTCCAGTTGTTCCAAGGTAATGTCTGTATGCAAGCAGTGTTGCTCCTCGCCAACTATCGCTACTATTTCAGAACATCTGTTTTCAGGCAGCATGTCTTTTAAAGAGCGATGGGGTGTAAAGAAAATTCCGTTTTTCAGATATGGAGGATCTTCCAGAGAAATTATGTCTTCAGATGGCAAGGTCTTCTGTTTGTTGTACACTGACAATGGCACCTGACACTGCAAATTTAGTTTAAGAACTGGTTCCAGCCAATCATTTGATAGTCCAACCATGTCTAGGCTGCCAATACGTTGAACCTCATGCCGACCATGCTGCTTGCAACATAATGGGTTTGGGCGAAGCCATTGAAGGGTGCCAAGAAGGACTTGTTCTTTCTTGTATGAATAGATAGATGGCATCCATGACAAATCTTCAGTAAGCAGTTGGCTGATTTCCTTCTTAATTTTTCAACTGTACACTTGAAATGAGGGCAAACAACATCAAGCACTTAATTGCTATCCCAACTATGTCTGTACACTCTGAAAGCTGTACTGTTATACTAAAGTAGATATTACCCTCAGGTGTGCCATCATTTTGGATAACTACCAGGCTAGCCTCTGTTCCATACACTTCAGTGCTAAAGGGCACCAACAATAACTGAAAGGAAGGATTCTTGTTTCCTCAATGATTCTATGGTGTAGTTCCTTGCCCGCAAAAGGTTCCTAACAAGGTTGTTAAAGGGCATGTGATGGCGGGGTGTGCCACCAAGCTCTACAAATCTCATAAACTCACTAGCACCATCCGCATACCACTCAAACCTTTGAGCAATGGATCTTCTCAGCTCATTGTTATTGCGGTGAAGCATGGAGGAAACAAATGACTTGGTAGCATGCACAATCCTGGTAGGAAGGAGGAATTCTGAGAAATCTAATGGTTGAAGTATCTCATCTTTAATGAGACTCCATTCTCCCCTCGAAATGTGGCCAAGGCGACAATGCCACAATTTCGAAGAAGTCTCATTATCACGCTTACGCTTATGTGAAACATCAGTAACATTCATAACAGGATCATCAAGAGAGAGCATATAAAGTTTGCCTCGCGTAGCAAGACCGACACTTATTGAATTAAACTTAATAACACATGATTGTTGCCAAATTCACGTATGTCCTGAATCATCTAATGCGAAACGGAAATAAGGTTCTCTTTAAACTAGGAACATAAAGTACATCATCTAATTTAAGCTGGAAGCCGCCTGGCAACTCTAAGGTGAAGCTTCCAACGCCTTCAACTTCAACTCCGTTCCCATCAGCCACTCTTAGGCTTCGCTCCCCTTCTTATAGTTCGATTGAACTGGAATACCTAATGAATTGGAAATGTGCACAAAGTGGCACCCGAGTCAATCCACCAAGTATTAGGAGAGAAATTAAGAACAATTCATCAATGAATGAAACAACATCAACTTTAGCATTACCTTGTTGCTTCAGCCATTCCTTAAAGCCTGGACAGCCTTTCTGAAGATGCAAAGGAGACTTACAGAAAGAACACAGCAAACGGCCATCCTTGGACTTGTTGTTCTTCTTAAACTTATTGTTATTATTGGGAGCAATCTGCTTGTTCTTGTTCCAATTCTTCTTATTCTTCTTTTGGCCTTGCTTACTACTACCTGATTCATGCTGATGCTTAGGAGTATTGCCACTAAGAGTTGTGTTGTGGACCAAGTTCACCACATCTTTCATCTTCTCGCCTTAAACCTCTCTTCTTCCTCAACACAGTAGCTTATCAGCTCAGCTAAGGACCAAGTGTTCTTATTTGTGTTGTAGTTGATCTTAAAAGCTGAATACTGTGGTGGCAGTGAGGTCATGATGAAGTGAACAAGAAATCCATCAGAAATTTCCATCTTCATGTCCTTCAGTCTGTTGGCCATGTCACACATGCTCATAATGTGCTCCCTTATGCCAGTCTGACCAGTGTACTGAGAGGACACTAACTTCATGATAAGAGTGCTTGCATAAGTCTTAGAAGAGCTTTTGAAGTTCTCCTCAATCTTTGCCAACAAGGCCTTAGCACTCAAATTAACTCCATGAGCATCCTTAGTGGGAATGGCACCTTTGATGCCAGAACTGATAGTCTGCAACATGACCATAGTAGCCATGCGGTCCGACCTTTCCCACTTCTCAAGAGCAGGTGAACTCTGTCCTGTAGCAGGTGCTGCAGGCTTATCTTCCCTTAAGGCCATATCAAGATCATTCCAAGCCAAGCACGTCATGACCTTGCCCTTCCAACAGAAAGTTCTCTCCATTGAGAGGCTCAATGTTGTTCGTAGGAGGCCACGTGTTCACATTAGTCACTGAAAATCAACAAGATTTGTCTTAGTAATCATATACAATGAAATGCACATAAAGCATGATAATAACCCTACGTTGGTCTGATTAAAATCACGCACTGAATTTCAATTTGCATCACCGTTGGGGAAAACAAACGAAATTCATCTTAATACTCATGATTAAAACAACGTTGGTCAGAATTAACCACGAGTTTACTCTAAATAAACTTCTCGTTGGTTCCATTTATTTAGAGGCATCTCAAAGTATAGTGGTGGATTGAAACTTAAATTTCAGTAAAATAATATGAACACCAACCACTTAAATTATCATGAGAACTTAATCTTAAAACAAGAATTAATAGGTACTTAAGCTTAGAATAAAAGAGTACTTAAAACTGAGATGAAATGACATGACTTAATTTGGAACTTAAATTACAGAACTTAAATGACAAATCAACTTAAATGACAGAACGACGCGCACGCAAATCAACTTAAAAAATTACGTAACTTAACTCGCCCAAATGGCTTATTATACGCCTCATGCCGAAAATGTGGCCCAACCCACTGCTAGCACGGCTCACGGCTCGATCACGACCGTCCGTTCGATCGGACGGCTGATGTCGACCAAATGCGATTTAAATAGCTGAAATCGCCAGGGGGGTTTGAAACCCTAAATCATTTCTTCCTCCCCTTCCCGCGATCGCAGTCGGCGGCGGACGCGCCGAGCGCCGCCTCCATCCTCCCTTTCTCCCCATTTCCGCAAGCGGAGGCCAAGATCCGAAGACTAAGGCCGCCCGCATCGGCGAGCTGGGCCTCCTCCTCGCGCGCCGCTGCGTCTCGCGCCTGGCCGAGGTGCCTCACGAGTCCCAACTGGCAGGCGGCGGACACTGATGCGTCGCCCGGAGTGCGCAGCGCCGCCATGAAGGTGCATGCGCGCACGAGCCGCAAGTCGCGACACTGGAAGGTGAGGTCATGGCCGCCGATGCGCTGTGGAGACCCGGCCGGCCGCGTGAACTGATTTGCCTGGAGGGGTCACCGAGTTGGCGGTGCGCGGCGATCCGATGCTCGTCACGACCTGCGAGGCTGTTGAGGCCCCTGCATTTAGGGTTAGGGTTTCGGATTTTGGATCTAGGGTTTGGGAATTTGGGAATTTTGTCGGGCTTTAAATTTGGATCTTAATTGCATTTCCTCTAAGTGCTAATTGATGCGTGGTTGTTATCGATCGAAAACTTAGATTAATCCTAGAAACCGAAACCCTAAACAATTAATCGGGCTTAGAACTTGAAATTAGACAACTAAAACATGAAATTAAACTTAAACTTGACTAATCTAAAAAGAAGCCTTACTGATCTAATAAAGAACTTAACTTAATCATGAAAGAAACCCGATCTACACCCTTATCTCGATGCTTAACCGATCTTTACAGGAGACTTAGTGTTCAATTAGGGATCTAATACCACTAGTAAGGGCTAACTGATACCAATTGTTAGTAAGGCCGGTGCACGGGCGGTCTAGGACAACGTACATGATTTTTATAAGGTTCATGTGATTTTGTGTTGATTTTGGTCCTTAGAGCAACTCAGCAGAGCCCCTACTCCAGCAACACTGCTCAGCCTCACTTTCCTCCTCCTCCCCTTCTCCTCACGGGTGCAGAGGAGCCCCTACTGGGCGTTGCGACTGCTTCGCGCCGCGCCACGGAGCTGCCCCGCCGCGCCGGACCCTTCTTCGTTGCCGTCCGTACGGCCGCGCCGCGAGATCCACCAGGCGAGCACGGGAGGGCGAACGGAGGGATGCATATGGGAGGGAAGAGAGGAGCACGGTTGATGGAAGAGGAAGAGAGGGGCACGCACACCTCCACGAGCTCCACGCCACCTCCAGCTTGATTCGACCAGCCCCTTGGTGCCTCCAAATCGACGAGGTCCATCACAGTGCCGAGAGATGGAGGAAGAGGAAGACACGAGGGAGTTGTGGCGGTGATCGCAGGAGGAGATAAGGTAAATAAAAAATATAGACACTGGGATCCATTTGTCATAATAGAAGTAGGGGCTCCAAAGTAGGGGTTGTTGCGGAGTTGGAGGTAAAAATCATATCCCTGTGAGAGCCCTACTCGTAAAAGTAGGGGCTCAAATAGGGCTATTGCTGGAGTTGTTCTTATGAAATGTGGGATGTTGATTCTTGTTGAGATTTGTGATTATGAGATATATGTGTGTGAGATTGCTATGAATATGGATGAGTTGTGATTTGAGACTTGTTGTGACTTTGTTATGAATATGAATGAGATGAGGAAAGAATGAAAAAAGAAAAAGAAAAAAAATTGAGAAAGGGGAAAAGAAAAATGAAATGAAATAGAAAAAGGATTTGATCTGAACACAGGCACACCCCACATTAGTACGGATGCGTAACAACACCACTAATGTGCACATTATAATGATGAGCCACCCAAATGTGCCTCCTCATTAGTACCGAATGAAAAATACCGATCTCATACCCGGTATTAATGAGGGTTTGGAACCGTATGATGTGTATTTCCTAGTAGTGTCGGTTATTCAACTATCTTTTGTAATATAAGATGATGCATACTATATATGTGAGGCTAGATTGGAAAACGTCTCATAATTTTGGAGGTTATTTGAATTTAATTATTTAAATTTTCCTATTTTGTTATACCTCATTGTACCATCAGTGATCAACATAATTACACATATGCAAGTTTTTCTGCATATGTCCTTAGAATATATATAGCTCTTTCTCAACCTTGATAATGGTTTGAAACTTTAAATGTAGTAGACAACTATGGTAGCCTCGACACCAAGCTTTATTTAGATTTAATTCTGCTTCTTCATCGCATGTGCTTAATTCAATGCACGCTTGTTATCAAGTTCAAACACATACCGTATCGGCAAAACTACATGATTTGTAGCCTTGTAGGGTTTAGGGTTTCAGTCGAACAAAGAATTGAAGGTGGTGGAGCATGCATGTCGACAAGAAGATGAAAGACCAAGTCACATTGCATTATTGTTTATTAAGATAACTTTATGCTTTTTGCGTAAGGTGTAATGTGAGTAGGTGTATTTGGTGGTGATGGGATAAGATGTGTGGTGTTGGTGATGCCATATGGACTCGGTAAAGTGTGACGTGACATCTCACCTGACCCTTGTAAGAGCAACCACATGTTGTTGAAGAGTCGAAGACAGGAGTGTGGACCAGAAAGGAAGCTAGAGTGATTTTAGATAGATTATATTACTTTGATGTATAATTATTTAAAATTAGTAAAAACATCTTTATGAAAAGATATATATCTCTATATGCCAAACACAATAGAACATATTTTTCGACCAAAGGAGAACATGTTTTAGACATGTCCGTAATTTGTTCTTAAATATGTATGACACTAGTGACATTTTACTCAAACTTTAACCAACAATATTTTTGTATCTCATAACAAATACTAGATATATATATGAGAGGAACGATATTTTTGTGGCGCAAGGACCTCGATGTGATAGGCCTCCTTGTTAAGGGTCAGAGAACATGACCCCATTTGCCATTTGTTCGAGTTGATTTTGGTGATTCATGCTAACACAAGTAATGAGACTAACCACATTGTCTAGCATGTCTTTGTAGGCATTCCTAGGTACCATGGATGTTACCACATGTTAACATACCATGCCCAAGTTAACATGTCATACCACAAGTTAACATACCATGCACATGTTAAGTTACTTATAGCAAAAATGAGGACTTAGTATATATTTTGGGGCTATAAGTGATGGCATATTAAGTATGTTAAGTATGTTGTTGAAGCAAAGATCCAAGTTGAAGACGCCGAAGAAAGAAAGGAAAAGACACTGCGTCGGATGAACCGACGGTACCATCGATGCAAGCGTGCACTTGGTACATCGCGCTTGCAAAATGAAGTTGACATCGTCGGATGATCCGACGGTCCGCTTCTAGATGCGCCGGATGATTGGAAGGAGCGGTGCGCAGAAGATAGTAGCACCGGATGATCCGACGGTCTAAGTGGGGACACCGTCGGTCTATCTCGACGCCAGCTTTGAATCAAGACGAGACACGCCAAGACTCTTCAAGACCGGATGAACCGACGCCTTGGTCAAGTGGAAGCATCGGTCTATCCGACGGCCACGAAGTAGCATACAGACGATTTGGCTGCGAGGTCTTCAAAGACGGATGAACCGGCCAAGGCCGGTGTATAGCGTCGGAGCGTTGTCGAGATCTTCAACGGCTAGGAGGGCACCGGATGAACCGACGCCTATAAAAGCATAGCATCGGTTCATCCGACGCTACCTTTTCGATGGCCATTAGCCAACGGCTCTTTGGATGCCTTGGGATATTTATACCCCTCTACTCACTCATTTGAGGTTGCTAGATTGTGTGGAGTGCGGAGGAGTGCAAGACACCTAGAAGATCATATCCAATCCATTCAAGTGCTTAATTGCTCATCCATAGACTTGCATACACTTTGTGTGTGTGCTTAGTGCTAGGCTTAGCTTAGAGCTGAGTGAGTGCAAGGTTGTGCCAACCTTGTGAGGTGATTCTTGAGTGAATCAAGTTGTACAAGGTGCCTTGGGGCCTAAGTGGCTCACCCATTCTCACCACCCTCCGGCTTGGTGGAGTGGCGAGGACATTTTGTGGGGGACATGGAGACCCCTTCCTTGGTGGAGAAGCTCCTTAGTTGAGGCGGCATCAAGGTGACCAAGAGAGCTTGACAAGTGCCTAAGTGGCTAGCCTTTGTGGCGAGTCAAGTGGTGCTCTTGGGAGAGACTTGGTGACCCGGAAGCAATACTCTTGTGTGAGTGCTTCAACAACATGGACTAGGGGTGGCTTAGTGCTCACCAATACCACGAGATATATCACGTGTCAAGAGTTTGCTTTCTCTCATCCCTCTTCACGTTTACGCATCACTTTCTTGCAATCCTTGCTTGTCTTTACTTTCCTAGAGTAGTATCATGTTAGGATTGGCTATAGGTTGCAAAACTTGTTTTGGGATGGGAGTTTCACACTAGAACAACCATAGTTGCACATCTAGGTAGTATGTTCTAGTTTATCTTCATGCAAAAGTAGTGAGGCCATAGGTTAAGGTTTTTAGTTTGCCTAATTCACCCCTCCCTCTTAGGCTACGAGCATCCGATTCTAACAAGGGCCTCTTTGTGAATCTGCTTTAATAAAATATCTAGTTTGTGTCAACAAAAAATCCCTCAAAGACCGCACATGCGAAATAGTAGGCTCGTCACGACTTGTGGGGTCCGCAGCTGGTTTTGCGGCACACTGGCGGAAGGCCCGCCGTCAACGCAACTGGCTGGACCGGGATATTTAATTATTTGTCATCCTAAGAAAGGCCACACCTTCAAAAGCCACTTTTAGAATTTGGGTTACATTTGCCCTTTGGAGATGATTTAGCAACACATTTACCCTTTTATCCGATGTGGCAGTCCAAATCAGCTCTCCACGCTGGAATCAGCACGCGAAATGACCATTTGCCCCTGCCCTTTCGTTCTACTCCCCACGCTACCCGCCCGACCCAGCCAGACCACCAGACCAATCCATTCCCCACCGGCTCGAACCCTAGCTCGACGGGCGGCGGCGGCGGCGACGAGGACCACGCCGCGTGACGTCGGTCGCAATGTCCCGGCTTTCGTAGTCTTCTTCAGTGGAAGGAAGGAAAGACCGACCTCCCTTGGTCCGGTGCCCTTCTGCGGGCGAGCAAGGGTGTTCGAGCGACGCTCGACCAAGGAGAACGAGAATCATGGCCGCGTGTACTTCAAATGCCCTAGAGGCTTGGGTTGGGTGAGTGAGTTTTCTTCCCGTCATGTTCCATTTGTGCATGGTTTGGTGTTGACTGTATGCATTTTGTTCTTCAGAACCCAGATAGATGCGGCTACTATCGGTGGCAGAAGGATTATCTAGATGATTTGATTGGCGCAAAAGTGATTCAGGTGTTTGATCATGACCTTGAGCATGAAAACTCAGAAGAAGACCATTCTGTAGACCTCCAGCCTTTGGCGCAAGAAGCAGTTCCAAAAAAGAAGGACAAGCAAGATGTGGAAGTAAAGCTGGACATAATCGTGAAGCTTGTGTGTGTGCTGTTTGTGTTAGTTGTTGCCATCATTGGCATGATTTTGGACCGTGTACTTAAGTAGAATAATGTGGGTTGTAACTCCCTGTAAGTGGATGTTTGATGAATGTTGATGTTTGATGAATGAACAAATGTGATGTGATGAATGAATGTTGCTCATACTGAATGTGATGTGGATGAATAACAGCCATTGTAGATAGACATAGATCAAAGTAGCACAACTTTGTTCAATCTTACAGATTGACAGACTGACATACATTGTTCAAATCACAACCAAAAGCATAGTTCAAATTGACAGACTGACATACATTGTTCAAACTGACACACATTGTTCAAATTGTTCAAACTGACACACAACCAAAAGCATAGTGCAAACATGATTCTAGCATAGCATGCTCATCACTTCTTTGTTGCCCCTTTCTTTTTTGGACTCAGCCTTTTGGCCATAGATGATTTCAAGACCTTGGTTGCCAGCTTCTTTGGAGTCATCTTCTTGGCTGGAACAGGGGGAACTGTCTCTAATGGTGTTGGCTCCAAAGTAGTGTTGTCCTCTAAGTCCAAAAGTCCATGTAGAGCAAGCCTCCTGTACAGATTCAGTATGAAGATTTAGAGAGTTATTCACAAAAAAATAGACAAAAAGAGGATCATACCTCTTTGGAGTTCATAGCGATCCGATGCCGCACTTGTTGATGCCGCAGAGTCGCCGCTTTCTTTGCTTCCCCCGCTGCTCTTGTCCTTGGTGTTGTTACCCACCGCTCAGCTTGTCTTTGCTTCTTTCTCCCTTTGCCTTTGCCTTCTTGCCTCTCTTCCTACAATTGTTATCAGTTAACAACAAGTGGTGATGAATGTTAGAAAAAAAGAGTTTGGAAGGAAACATACCTTTTCTTAGTCCCTGTCAGTTCACACCTCCAGCTTGTCTTCCTATGACCTAACTGACCACAGTTTTCACATTGTGTTTGCCTTGTAGCCTTTCCTGATCTTTCCAAGCAAGAAGGTATTCTGTTCTTTCTCTGCCTTCCAAGACCTCTTTTCTGGCCATCTGGTGGGAATAGGTTGAAGCCTTTGTTAACTTGTGGCCACTGGTTCTTTCCTGTTATGTTAGGCCAGCCAAATTCATATGCATGTCTGAACCTCTGCACAGAATATGCCATGTCCACATAGCTGTCCCACACTGGTTGCCTCTCTGTAGTGAGTACAGCCAAAGCATGTGGGCAAGGTTTACCTGTGACTTGCCACTGCCTACATGAGCAGGTGTTTTCAACCAAATGAACCACATGTCTTCTCACCTCCTCATCCTTGTAACTCTGGATACCTGCCTCATCGTCCGCCTTTGTGACTCTAAGGTGACCTAGCCCCTTAGTGGATGCATTTAATTGATGAATAACAGCTGGCAGTATGACTCCATGCAAAGCTCTTGCTATCCTGTGCCTTTTCTCAAACATGACCACACCCTTCTCCCTAATAGCATCCACCATATAATGCAGTGGCAGGTCCTTGAACTCCTTGATCCATGCATTCCATGACTCAGCAAGGTTGTTATTGATGTAGTCACATTTAATATCTGGTGAGAACTTTGATCTAGCCCACAAAAGGTTGTGATGATCTTCAAGCCATTTCTGAACATGAGGGTCAAGAACTGGCTTAGCAAGAACCTTATCTAGGAAATATTGGTGCTTTTCTGGTTCATATGCTCTAGCTGCAGGCCACATGTTTTTGGCAAACACCTCTCCATGGAAGTTCTTCTTCATATTCTCCATTAGATGTCTGAAGCATTCCCTCTGTTCTGCCCATGGAAAGACCTGCTTCACTGCAGCTATCAACCCTTTGCAAGCATCAGTGCAGATTGCTAATCTTGGAACTACTCCAATAGCCTTGCGGAGTTGCTCCATGAACCAAATCCAGTTATCTTTGGTTTCTGAATCAAAGAAACCAAATGCTAGTGGGAACATCCAATTGTGCCCATCTAGAGCTAAGGGCATGTGACCATTCCACAATCCATTCAGTGCAGTGGAGTCAATGCTGATGTAAGGTCTGCAGCCACCTAAGAAGCCATCTATGCTGCCCTTGAAACAACAAAAAAATTTGCTAAAATACTTAATGTCATCCTTTTCATCATATGCTATCTCTACAACACTGCCAGGGCTTCTCAATTCAACCTCAGCCTTGAATCTGTACAACCAGTCATAAGAATCATCCCATTTCCCAAAAAGTTTATCTGCTGCCCTCTGCCTACCATACCATACAGTTTGATAATGCACCTTAATGTTGTATTTGTTCTCCAATTCCTCCTTCAATTCTTTAGCACCCAGTCCAGGCTTCCTCTTCAGCAAAGGGATAGCTCTTTCAGCAACCCAAGCCTGGCTTGCCATTGCACCCAGCACTCTACTAGTTGAAGCACACAGATGAGCTTCAGTCTTTATTTGAACCTGCATCAAGCAAAAAATTTCAGTGACAAATCATAAACTATAATTTTATGTTAAGTGGTTAAAAGCACAAATTAAACATATGGCATGCAATAGTTAGTAATTGTACCCTCACACAACCATCTTTCTGTGTCCTGGCCCTAATAATCCAGGGGCATCCTTTAGCCTTGCAATATCCCCTAAATCTTGTTCTGTCAGACTTCTCAGTTCCTAGCTCAAATTCAGTGATAATGGCATGTTGCCTAACTGCTAGTCTGAAGTCATCCATACAAGGATA
The DNA here is from genome assembly GCA_022644695.1 of Cenchrus purpureus. Taxonomy (NCBI): domain Eukaryota; kingdom Viridiplantae; phylum Streptophyta; class Magnoliopsida; order Poales; family Poaceae; genus Cenchrus; species Cenchrus purpureus. The sequence goes on along the minus strand of CP053460.1, from coordinate 137,392,425 downwards.
GATTGTGCCAACAGACATTTCTGGATTATCCCTATCCCAGTCCATAACAGGTTCAGCAGGATCATTGTCATCCACACCCAATGCTACATCAGCCATGTCCTGTTGCATTTCTTCAGGTATCACTGGAATGGCATATTCAGCTTCTGCAGCTTGTTGTGCTCTCTCATCTGCCTCTTTGAAACCCATGGCCTCAAACACTCTATCCTCATCTGCAATTTCAGTTGCTTCTCCATCTTTATCAGCCTCAGGCTGGATAACCAGGGTATCCCAATCAATAATCTCATGCAGAAAATCTTCATCAAATGCATAATCTAACCCAGCATTGCAACTAAATGTGTCTCCCATAGTAGGTGCTGGTTGTGTTTGGCTGGTGACACCTGAACTGCCTATTGAACCACCTCTAGTTTCCACTACTTCTTCCTCCTGATGGTACCTCTTTTCAACTACTTCCACAACCAAATTAGCCAACTTGTCATGAAACCTAGACTTAATCATCTTCTCAAAGTGCTCATTCTTTCTGATTTTCCATGATGAATCACAGTTAACATCCACTGCCCACACATCCAGTGATTGAGAAGGACCCCAAGGAATTTTACTTGCCATGTCAGTAAGAAATGAATCCAGATTGTACCCTCGCATCTATCAATCCACAGATCATGCCATTGCTCATCCATATCTAAAACAGCTGCATATTCCAGTACTGCCTTAAATTTTTCGCATTTTACAACAATTCTAAAAGCGTTGCCAGGATCAATCCTGACATAACCATAAACAATGAAACAAATTGGAAGTTAGCAAATGCCCAAACCAACCCGACTCATGCATATACAGTCCACAGATTTTCGATGCGGCGCTTACCACGGAGGGCATTCACTAGGCTCCATGTTTAACAAACAGAAAAGCCAATCATCCACTCAACCTACAGCGTTCGGGAAAAAAAGAATCCAACTCAGGCGAACAGCAAATGGATTCGAGACACATTCTAGGGGGGGTCCCCATTCTAGGTGAAGCAGCAAAGGAGCAGCAATTACCTGACGTTCACGGCGACGTGGTGGCCGTCGGGCGTGGTCCTCCCCGCCGCCACCGCCACCGCCACCGCCGCCGCCCGTCCGTCGAGCTAGGGTTGCAGCCGGTGGGGAATGGATTCGGCTGGGTCGGGCGGGTGGCATGGGGAGTAGAACGAAGCGTGGGCAAATGGTCATTTCGCGTGCTCATTCCAGCGTGGATGGGTGATTTGACCGCCACATCGCATAAAAGGGTAAATGTGTTGCTAAAACTTCTCTCCAGTGGCAAATGTGTAACCTAAATTCTAAAAGTGGCTTTTGAAGGTGTGGCCTTTATACGCCTCACCTCTCCGCTTCATCCGCCGCCCCTACCGCCCGCCGACGAAAGCAAGCAAGAAGATGGCGCCGCTGGACGAGCTGCCGAGGAGGTCCTCCGCCTCCTCCTGCTGACCTCATGAGCCTCGCCCGCACCGCGCCATCCGCAAGGGGCTGGCACCGCACTGCGCTCGCCCTGCTTCCGCCACGCCGTTCTCGAGTTCCACCGCCGCGCCCACTCCCCGGGCGTGATCTGCAACTCGTACGGAACGCCCGCGGCGGGCTACGCCTCCCGCCTGCCTCACCTCCGCCCGCCGCCCACGACGACTCACCACGGCACCACCACGCGGCCGACGCCCGCCACGCCGTCCTCTCGCCCACGCGCGCAGACCACCGGTACCGCGCGGACCTCGACGGACCGGTGGGCCGCCACCTCTTCGCTGGGATCCCGTCACCCACGGGCTCTGCGCTGCCGCCCGGATCTACCGCAACGCGGCCGTGCTCTGCACCGCCGAGACGCCGCGACCACCTCGAGTGTCACGGCGGGCCATTCGTCGTCGCCGCCCGGGCACCGCCCCGAGGCGATGTGGCTGTCCGTCTCGCCGGACGCTGCCTCATGGAGCGAGCCGACCCACGCCTCCCCGGTCCTCGAGCACGGTGTCGCTGCCACGCGCTGCGTGGCGGACACGCTTACTTCGCCATTGACGCGGGCCGTAGCATTCTGAGGCATGGTTTTTTATCGGCCGAAAATCACCGATATTTCAAATTTCCTTATATCCGTAGGGTCCGATAAAATTGGATATCTGCTAAATTTTTCTGTTTTTCCTACTTTACACGTGACGACTCAAATTCAGCCGCAATAATCCTGCACTCATAATGTTTTATTCTTAATTTTATCTATGAACAAGTGATGTTTAATAGTTCATTAATAGTTTCAAGTCAAATTCTACAATTTTTAAAATTAATTTGAATTTTTTTAATTTGGTCCGATATATCTTACTTTTCCTCTTTATCCTTGACGCCGATAAATTTTTATTTCCGAGAATAAAACTATGTTCTGAGGTATGTTTTGGCCACGCGGAAGCATTCAGTGATTAACCAACCGCCGGAGTCGTCAGTTGGGTACGAGAATGTGCTCATCACCATGGAGGATGGTGGGCTGGGATTTGCAGAAGTGGATCGAGCTGCCAGACTCTCCCTGTGGTCAATGGAGGCGAGTCCCAACGGAGGAAGCATTGCGTGGGCAAAATCAGAGTCGTTGAGCTCGAGAAGCTGCTCCTGCCGACGCGCTCTCCGGCTCGTACAAGTTTCTTCGCTATGCACGGCATTGGAGTATTTTTCATTGGAGCAGATGTTGGATTGTTCAGTATTGATCTCAAGTCTGGCCTGGTGGAGAAGGTATGCGGGGAGTTAGCATCTACAGTGTTGTTCCTACATGAGCTTCTACACTCCAGGTACGGTTTTGCTTGGTTGCGGTTTGCCATTACAAGTTGTAAATTGTTATCAGTTAATAGTAGCATGACAACATAGACAGTATCATGATACTATGTGTGTTAACTAAGTTTATGAAAGTGGGATAGATAATAGATCATAGATGTAACTCTCTGCTAGCCTACCGATGCGTTTTGTTTTGGTACAGACCATCCTTGAAACTAGTACACATGCCAAGGAATTTATTCATCTACTCGGATGGTGTTTGTAGATGATGTTTGGTGTATCATCTTCTAGATGATGTTAGCTAGTATTATACATCTTCTATATGATGTTTGTTGTATGATGGGGTCCTGAGTTCCTAACAATTTTAGGCTGAAAAACACAGTAAAGTCATTACTCTGTTCTCCAGATGCCTACTTTGTGTCTGTGTCTAAATGCTGCACATTTCTTGAGTCTGATTGACTAAATGTCAGTTAATAACATAAAATATATGCATGATGCTATGTGTCTTAAACAAAGAGAAGTGTTCCTCAGGAAGTTTCAGTTAATCTCCTCTTAACTATTTGTGCAAATGTGGCTGTTAATTGCTGGGGCTGACATAAACTTACTGTTTCATGTTTAGCTATATTTATTACTAGCAACTTGGTGGAACAAGTGGTTTGTTTGCCAATCTTATTTTTCAATATTTATGCTTTTCAGCAGAACTGAAATACGTCGTTCGTGGTGCAGTGCCAGCAGGAGTTGATGCTTCAAGTGGATGAAGTAAAAGCTCATGCTGCAGCCACTTGTATGTCATAACGACGTCTTGATATGAGATGTTAGAACTGTGTTTTCCTGTTTATACTGGTCGCCTGGCCTTTGGGTTATACTTTGGCAGTTCTAAATGAAATGAAATGGATTCTAGGAGCTTCTTTTTTTTTTTTTTTTGCGAATTACATACATCGGAGACACTCAAAACTCACGCACACTCATCCCTATGAATACACGCACGTAAACCCTACCTCTAGTAGCATCTTCGAAGACTGTGCTGGCAAATCCTCAAGATTGACGAAGTCACCACAGGCGCCTCGCTGTCGACGGCTCAAGATTGACGAAGTCACCACAGGCGCCTCGCTGTCGACGGGAACGTCGCCTATCACTGAAAGCACAAACGCCATTAAATCCTGAGAAATTCGCTCCCACGGGGAGTCGAAACCAGGACCTGAGGTGCTACCGGGGCTATTGTAACCATGAAATGGATTCTAGGAGCTTCTTTTGTCTTTGCTGTGAAGTCAACACATTATTCTTTGCTGAGGGCTAAACTTGTTAATTGCATATCGTATTCTGAAAGTTAAGACTGAATCTTTCCTGGACTCAGTTGGTTATTGTGCTGGGGAATGATGCTAACTATCCATCTGTTACTTAGTTTCCTGGACAGTTCATTTCTTCGGTACCTGCTCTGTTTCATCGCCTGTTCTGAACACTCAGGTTCAGAATTTGGTTTTGCTGCTAAGGTTAGAAGGGCTTAAGGCTTGAGCAAATGTTATATGGTTTAGGTGAGAAGGAAAGTACGAAGAAAATATGTATCATGCTAATCTATTTAGTACATGTACATATACACACATCACCACTGTACTTGGACACTGCTAGCTGTGTGAGTACACGGTAGCAGCTTGCTACCTGTGGTAGAAGGGCGGCCGAAACAAGTGGAACGATGATGGCTTATGCGACGCCAGCACGAGAAGCAGCGCCACCACAGCCGCGACGGCCCACGGGACGTGCCGCCGCCGCCGCCACCGTCACCATCAGACGACGACACGTACGTCGGCGTCGGCACGACGACGAGCCTCCTCCGCCGCCGGCGGCGGCGTCGAACTGCAGCGCGTGGTGCGCGACGAGCACGGCCAGCGCGAGGAGGCCGAGCACCAGCAGCAGCCAGAGCCCAGCCTTCGTGCGCCGGCGCAGCTGCTTCTCGTACTCGTCCATCTCCCACGTCAGGAACAGGAAGAAGGTGACGATCCCGGAAAGGGCGAGCACCGGCCCCGGCGGCAGGGACGGCCAGACACCACCCTGCCGCCGCCGCCATACTGAGGTCGTCGTCTTCCGGCGGTCATCTCGTAGTCCATGGAGAACTACTACCGGAGATGCATGTGGCCGTGTACAATCGTTGTCATCTCTAGCTTGTTCAAGATAGGCACCGGCCGCCGACCGGCTTTTATAAGCAGCTGGTGGTGGGAGAAGGCGCAAAGTGACTTCTCGTGCTCTCAGATCCGTTCTCTGTAGTAAAATTGGAGTAGGCCCGACGGTGAGTGGCTGGCGCTATCTGGAGGCGATCACTCGTCGCCCGACTTTCCAAGATTCTGCAATCGTGAGGTCGCTAGATGTCATGCTTATTTAAAAATTTTGTGAAAATGTAAAAACAAATATGATATACTTAAAATATATATGATGGTAAAACGTCATAAGAAAATAAATAATATTTCACAATTTTATTGAATAAAACATAGTTAAAAAGAAAGCGCGTGTGGTAAAATATTTTGGGACTAGGAGTAGGCAATTGTAAGTTTAAGGATACATCCCATCAATGATGGCACCAAACAACCTCTTGTTCAGGAATGTTCAACCATCGATCCAAACTTGCATTGTCGAGCCATTTTTCGGCAAAATTTGCCGACAATTTTCTTTTTAGATCTTTCTTTGTTATTTCTTGATTCTTGATGATGAGAATAGTAGTTCGTAGTATTTTTAAAAAATTTGGATATGTAATAATATATACAGCAGGGCTCCTCCAATATTTCATAAAAAGAATTAAACCACCCCCATCTTATCTTAACCTATGATTCTTGGCCAATACCGAGGCCAAAGAAGCTGCCACGCCTTGACTTTTCACGGCCGTTGGATCTGCCACACTAACGGCTCGGATCGACCAAGCAACAAATATTTGCAAAGCAAAAATTAAACCCTCAGTCTATGGATTTTTACAGATGACCCCTAAACTTTCGAGAAAATATGTTTTCATTCCATGATTTTCAAAAGATCCTTGACTTCACAACAATCTCTTGAGGAGCCCCATAATCCACAATTTTACAGATAAGCCCCTTAACTTTTAGACAATATGCTTAGCAGTCATGATTTTTAAAAGATCTCAAACTTCACAATAATCCACCAGAAAGTCCTAGAATTTTATGAAAGACATTTGACTTACCACAAATCGCAAAACACTCAAAACTTACTAAAACAATCTTAAACTTTCAACAACAACTCCTTACTCCACACTTTCATAAAGAAGACCCTATACTTAAAAAAAACTAAACCCATAGTAAAAAAGGTGTTCCATTTACCATTAAATGATCCCATAGTTCACAATTTTACAAAAGGCTCGTAAACTTCTATGAAAATCTACTTCACATACATTTGTACAAAATACCCAATAGTCCCAGCAGATTTGAATCTCACGTTCCATCACAAACTAACCCCTAACTTTACTAAAATTAATATGTAACCTACCATTATGAAACCCTCTTCCAATAACTACCTCAACGCAACTCAAATCAACCAAGCAATGACTTCTTGCAAAAGACCCTTCTATTTATTCAAAATCGATTCCATGGTCCATATATTTTACATACTGGCCCTAAAATTTTGTAAAAACACCCTTCACATACATGATTTTACACAAAAGGAACCACACTCTGAAACAATCGAATGAAGTGGTAGCTTATATCGAATGACCACCGAATTTTCCAAAAGCCAACGCACACACTGAATTATTGAAAAAAATATGAACTTCTACAACAATCACTTCGGAGTCTGTACATTTCTACGAAATGATCCTATGCTTCCAACAACTACTGACAAATAGAATTGTAACTCCTTAATTTAAAAAACGAATAAATGTAAGGTACGGCCTTGCAAAAGTCGCGTTGCCTTTCTAGTTTTAATTCAAACTTGGCTACCGAGTTCTTAAATCTTACACTTAGGATTTTCTTTCAATTTCTTCCATTGCTGGCACGCCCACATGGCGGCTCACAATTATTTTCAAGACCCAATTTTTAATGCCTCAACATCTTTATTGGCACATCCAAATTATTATTGTTGTTATTATCTACTGTATACATGAACCTAAGCTGATTAACTTTTTTGAGGCGAAAAATGAATACAAGTCCGGTTCCAATTCAAATCAATATAAAAGAATTTGGCACGGCAGGTAAAAACTCGGCCCATCCTAATTCGAATCGGAGCCCAATTGCGTCCGGGGCCGGCCTTCAAGGCTTCAAACAAGCTGACCGGAGGGAGATCTTTCTTTACTCTCTACGCCGCCCCTGATCGTCGCCGCTGCCGCCGCCGCCGCCGACGAAACCCTCGGCCGGCATCCAGCGCCACTTCACGCCATCCTGACGATGGCGTCTCCGGAGCTGATGCCCGAGCTCGAGTACGAGGTCCTCCTCCGCATCCCGGCGGACGAGCCGGCGACTCTCGTCCGCGCCTCGCTGGCCTGCAAGCGGTGGCGCCGCCTCATCCTCGACGACCCCGCCTTCCGCCGCCGCCGGCTCGAGCTCCACCGCCCGCCTCCACCGCTCCTCGGCTTCGCCTGCAACCTCGGCTCGGTCTCCGACTTCGTCCCGGCCTCCTCGTTCTGCTGCCCGCCCCGCGCCAGCACCCGCGGCTGGCGCGCCCTCGACGCCCGCCACGGCCGCGTCCTCCTCCACGGCGCGCCGCTCCATGTCGACCGCAACCCGCTCGACGCCGCCCTCGTCGTATGGGACCCCGTCGCCGACGAGCGGACGGAGCTCCCCAAGCTGCCGCACCACGCGCGCGCCGAGAACCAGAGCTGGAACGCCGCGGTGCTCTGCTGCTGCGCACCCGTCGTCGGCGCCGCCGCCGCCGCCGGCGAACGCAACCGTCGCGGCAGGCGGCCGTTCACCGTCGTGCTGGTGGAAACGACGGCTCGCAGATGTTCTCCTACGTCTCCTACGTCTACTCATCGGAGGCGAACTCGTGGAACGAACGGACTTACCCTCAGGGACCTGACTGCGTCCTCCATTTGGCGCCAAGCTTGCTCCTTGGGAACGAACTCCACTTCCCGTGCCGGTACAGCCAAGGGATCCTCAAGTACAATTTGGGCACACGAGAAGTGATCTAACCTACCAAATGAATGCCACAAGCGCGTCGTGCTCATGAGCACGGAGGAGGACGACGGCAGCAGGCTGGGATTCGCCACCGTGGTGGACTCCAATCTCTCCATCATGTGCTCGAGCACGGTTCCTGCTTCCGTGGTGGAGGCGTAGTATGGTACCGGAGCAGATCCGTTGAGCTCAAGGCGGTGCTCCCTGCTGCCGCCTACTCGAGCTCGCTTGAAGTGGTTGGCTTTGCGGATGGCGCTCGCACGTGTCAAGAAGGCGTACAAGGAAACTAGTGTGTTTGGTGTTCTTCCCTGTGTGAGCTTCTGCACTCAAGGTAATAGTATCCTCAATTCCTCATGCCTCCTATCTGTGGTTCAGTGCAAATTGATTCTTCAACCAGCTCATGTAATTTTCAAAATTTTCAGGCATTTGTGCAGCATAGGAAGGGAAGGAAGGCCATGTGGTGGGTTCCTCAAGTGGTTGATAAATTGAAGGTGTTCAAGTAGAAATTTGATGGCGGTAATAGGTGTGGTAATATTATAGGTTTTATGGTGAACAAATATTTATTTAGCGTTGTGAGGTCGTTCTTGTTGTCACCATGCAGGGTATCTGCCTTTTTCTCAAGGAATACTTCTGGTTTTATGACCTTTCCCCTAATAACCAACCTGATCAGGCTGTTTTTGTTATTGATTTGGTACTGACACCATAACTGTTAGATATGGCACTAAAATTCCAACCTGATTGTGCAAATGACCTGTTGACTGCCTAAGGGGTAGGGTTGTTTCTCATTGATCCAACAGAGTACTTGAACACTGATAGTTGTTCATATATTTCTTTTTGTCTAGTTCGTCATGCGAAACTATTTTCTAGTTTAATATTTCAGCTGAAGTTATTTTTCAGCTCATGCTTATCACACATTCACCTAAAACTTATATATAGCCGAGTTCCAATGTTCATGATGTCTTTCTTCGAAATCTCAAAAGTTGTCTTTACAAAATTGGAAATAGGTCCAAGTTCTTTTTGGCAAGACAACGATGATAAACGAAAAAATTAAATCATCTTCGCTATTTTGTATCGGCCCAAAAATCAAGGAGTATAGGAATAACAGATCTCTGGATTAAAAATAATCACATTCTCAGTACTCCCTCCATTCCACAAAACCTGAAATTTTGGATAAGGTTTTGGTCAAACATTGGGAACATAAATCAAAACTTTTAAGTTGTTGAGTCTATGAATATGGAAACTATATGAGTAGATTTGTCTTGCAAAATACTTTTATAAAAGTATACATATTTCAGTTTTCGATAAATGTTTTTATAAAAATAAGAAGTCAAAGTTATGTTTTAGAGACCGTGTCGCTGTCCTAATCATCAGGTTTTGTAGAATGGAGGGAGTATATGGTTATTTAAACTTCTCAATGAAGAAGGTATAAGGAATACTCTACCTAGAAATAAATATCTAAGCTCAAAATGTTTTTCTTAGATTCATATTAAACTTGGAGACTCACACTTTTGAAAGAATTAAAGAAATGGTTCACGAACCTTTTTAGGCGATATCCCCACCTGATTTCATTACTAATGGTCTAGCAAGGACCAAGGTTACAATGTAGGTGATCAAAACATGGGGTTTACAACGAGGAGGAGAGCTGTTAGGTTATTACATAGATAAGAACCATATTTTGAGAAGACACTTGGGTAAACCACTTAGACAACAATTTTCTAATATGTATAATATAGTCAATTATCCTCATGCAACAACACTGGCAGATGTCGTCAATTATCCTCATGCAACAACAGTGGCAGTTGTTATGAATCAACCTAGTGTAGTATCCAACAGCTTTCATCATCATGCGGCCCTGAAATTAAGCAGTAGTCAACGTGCCCCGCCAGATGCAGGATCAAACGCCGGCATAGAGCAGGTGAATACCAAACAGCTAAGACGGGGACAAAGTGGAACACGAGATCGACACGGGGCTCATGGGCTTTGTAGAGGAAGCCGAGCATGGGAGGCGATTCATGGAACTCATGGTAGTGGCGGTCGATGGGGAAGCTTGGGATGGCAAGGAGGAGGAGGCACTCCAAGGCTTGATGATGGAGGCGCGGAGAGGATCTCGCAACGAGGTCCGTCGTTCATCAGCTTTGGTCGAGACTAGGACGGATTGGGATTGCAGGAGTTAATTAATTGACAGGAGGATCGTTGACTGGGTGAGCGAGGACAAAGGGAGTGGCGTGGCGTGGTCCTTTGGCAGTAGGCAAGCCACGGCTCGAGAGCGATCTCATCTAACCAGCTGGTTTCTTTACCTGGTTTGTTGTGGATGTCTCCGTCTTGTTCCCACATATCTGGAGAAAACATGCTCCATAAAAAACAAAGCTTAAATCAGCATGCCATCTGAAAGCTATTCAAGTTTCCAATTGTCTCCACTCTACTCCTTTCGTCTCTAAATAAGTGTCATCGTTGGTGTGTGTGCTATAAGTTTGACTCGATTTGTAGAAAATACGTTACAACATTTGTGTCTTCAAATAATTAAAAAAACTAGATTCAAATATCTTTCTAATGTTATTAATTATGTATCATATTTTTAAATATAAAATTAGTCAAACTTGTTTCTTGGGAAACGCAAACGACACTTATTTAGGGACGTAAGGAGAGAAGGGACTAAAATTAGGATCATTATATTGTTCAGCTCCAAAAATCAAGTATCCTCGCCCATTTTATTCCACTCAAAAGAAGTCTAGTACCATTATTGTACCAAAGTAAGGCAGAATTTATAGTGTAAATTTAATCCCATCATATATATCCACAAGAGGCTGAAACTGGAAATAGCATCCCAATCGTATCATGGTCCATTAGTTATTTCCCAGTCAAAAGAAGGCCATCACCTAATTATTTTTCTTCGAACAAATTTGAGGGTGGGGAGGGGTCCTACCTACTTTTCATTGATCGAAAGAACCCCGAGAAGGGGTCATTACAATGAGTTTACACAAGATCATCTCGATGGACCGAGGACAACATGAGGTCAGCAAAGTCGAAAGAGAGAAAATTACATATAGCAAAGAAAGAAAACCGAGTGCTCCACCAAGCCACCTCTAAGAGTAAACCGTCAATCACCGGATTGCCCAATTCCAAGCGACTTACTTGTTGAACTGCACTGACTATTTGTGAGCTTCAACCCCCTTCATCTGATTAAGGCAGTGGAAAGAACCCACCCAAGCTGCCTGGGTTGCCACTCTTCTAGATGCCTCCGACGCCCTTCGAGGAGAAGGTGAGAGGTGAAGGGAGATGTTCACCTGAAAAGAACGAGCCGCCTGACCTCGCTAACTCAGCTTCGAGAGGAGAGGAGACCACAATAGCCATCACTTTATCAAACAAAAACAACCCATCCACGGATGGTTGCCCGAGACACCAAAACTTCTCACCGCAGCCAACTGTCGTGCTCCACCGAGTTGACAATGATATTCGATGATGTTTCCCGCATCAAACCAAAATAGCAGTTGGCTTCTCGTTGCTAATAGGTCAAGCTCCCTTCAATGCCCTATGGGGCAAGGAAGCATGCATGTGGACAAGAAGATGAAAGACCAGAAGTCACATTGCATTACTGTTTATTAAGATAACTTCATGCTTTTTTATGAAGGTGTAATGTGAGTAGGTGTATTTGGTGGTGGGATAAGATGTGTGGTGCAGTACGCCACGGGGTCCGCGGAGGGAGGCGGAGGAGGACCTCCTCGACGAGCTCCTCCAGCATCTCCATGCTGTTGTGTTTGCTTTGTCGGCGGGCAGGCGGGCGGGCGGTGGAGGAAGCAAAGCGGAGAGGGAAATTTTTGACTAATTATTATGCACTAAACATATTTTATTTTGACTAATTATTAGTCTAAATTTGTACTTGGGCTGCATATGCCTGATGATGGAGCTCTTCCTCAGTCAGTCAACTATCTTTTGTAATATGATGCATACTATATATGTGAGGCTAGATTGGAAAATGTCTCATAATTTTGGAGGTTATTTGAATTAATCATTTAAATTCTGCTTCTTCATCGCATATAGGTTTAATTCGAATGCACGCTCCTTATCAAGTTCAAACACATATATAGCGTATCGGCAAAAACTACAGGATTTCAGCCGAACAAAGAATTGAAGGTGGTGGAGCATGCATGTCGACAAGAAGATGAAAGACCTGAAGTCACATTGCATTATTGTTTATTAAGATAACTTTATGCTTCTTGGCGTAAGGTGTGATGTGAGTAGGTGTATTTGGTGGTGGTACGGATGGGATAAGATGTGTGGTGTTGATGGATTTGGTGATGCCATATGGACTCGGTAAAGTGTGACGTGACATCTCACCAGACCCTTGTAAGAGCAAACCACATGTTGAAGAGTCGAAGACAGGAGTGTGGACCAAGAAAGGAAGCTAGAGTGATTTCAAATAGGTTATATTACTTTGATGTATAATTATTTAAAATTAGTAAAAAATCTTTATGAAAATTAAAATTAGCAAAAAATCTTTATGAAAAGATTTATATACCTCTATATGCCAAACACGCGATAGAACATATTTTTCGACCAAAGGAGAACATGTGTTTTAGACATGTCCGGTAATTTGTTCTTAAATATGTATGACACTGTGCCACTTTACTCAAACTTTAACCAACAATATATCTCATAACAAATACTAGATATATATATTCAGTAGAAATGAACTTACCGACGAGAGGAACGATATTTTTGTGGCGCAAGCGATTGATGATGCTGACCTCCGCCAGGAAGTCCTCGTAGCCCCGTTGTTGGACCGGGTGAACTTCTTGACGGCAACCTCCATGAACTCTCCTCCGCCCTTCTTCGCAGCAGGAAGCCTGCACCTGTAAACGGCGCCGAACCCGCCCTGGCCCAGCCTCGTGCTCTCATGGAAGTTGTCGGTGGCCTTCCTGATGTCGGCGAAGTCGACCTGCATCGGCACACCGGGAAGGCGCTGCATGTTCTTGGAGAGCTGGTCCAGGTCCTTCTTCCACCTCCGGTACTTGGAGTTCAGGTAGAGGTAGACGGCGGCGATGGCGGACGCCGCCGCCGCTGATCCGAGGACGGAGGACAGTATGGTGACGGTATTGGGCCCCGGCTTTGAGGGCACAGTCTCCGGGACCTCGATCGTGAAGTTCCATGTGGAGCTGCAAAAGCTTGACCCATGGTGGACGAGAGGGCGAAGACTAGGGCATCCGGAGACAGGGTGTCCCTGGCATCCAGGTGCACGGTGGCTTCGTCAGGCACCGTAGTCGTCTCCGTTCCTCCTCCATCAAGAAGAACTAGGTGAGCAGAGAGGTTGTGCGCAGCGCGATTGTAATCGATCTGCACGCTGTATCGCCTCGCTGAATTGTTGTTCAGATCACCATCGTTTCCCGGTGGCTGGATGGCGATGGTGACCCGGATTGTTCTTCCGGAATGAAACGTTGTGTTCTCCAGTGTTTCGATCTTGACAGGCTCAAAGTCGAGGGGTTCGAAACCCCAGCGTTGGAGGGAGGCTCGAGCCTGGGAGCATGTCGAACAGGAGAGTGCTTGTGCTCGTGCTTGTTACGGCCATGGTGACGGCGATGCTGAAGGAAGCCTCATGCAAGTCCATCGTTGTACTTCCGTCACCGCGGCTCGTCGTCTTCCATGGATCGAACCATTTGGGGATGACGAACCACCCGGAATCGGTGAGGTTGAACCCCAGCTGAGAGGAATTGTTACTGCTCATGTAGTAGCCGAGGCTGCCTGGTTGTAAGGTCACCGACGATGATTCGTCGCGCTGCCGCGGCGGAACAAGAGGCCCTGGTCCATCTGCTCGAAGGTGGTGTTCCAGGTGTACCTAGCAATCCGAGTGTGGTTGGAGCCGGAGCATTGACATGGTTGGATGTGGGAGAAGAACAGTGGGCACATGGTTATAAGGAGGATGGTGAAGAAGCTTTGGACGGGCAATCTAACAAGCTTGGTAGCCTGACAGGCCATCCTGATCGATTCTTTGCTCCTTCCTCCTGCTGCATATAGTTCTTCCTTGCTTTTATCTTTGATATATATATGGATCAGAATCAGACTGAGTCAGTCGTGCTGTGGAGAATTGGTCGCCGCTGACGTGGACTTGTGTGCAACGATCGAACAGGAACTGTAACGAGCACAGATCTCACCTCATTTAAAAGCCTGACCTCACACACTGACCGGAGATGCTCGAGATGACTTTGTCAATGTCAAGTACGGTTTAGTACCTCTGAAAATTAGTCATAGAATATGTGCGCATGTATGTGAGCATTTGTATACGTACAGTGTTTTGAAGAAAAAGAATGGACGAGATAGCTTAAATCTTCAGTAAATAATTGTTGCTCTGCCATAGATATATTGATGGTATACTTATTTGTTATTGTATATGTTTATATATTTTCACCATAAATATGTCAAACATTAAGCGATTTCAGTTAGAGCAACTCCAGCAATGACTCCTACTTATCAAGTAGGGTTCTCCTTACTTTTCTGGGGCTCCATTTTGTGTTCAACTCCAGCAACAACCCCAACTTTGAAGCGCCTATTGCGACGTGTGGGACCTACTCGTCAATAGGTCATATCCTTTCACGGACCCTCTCTCGGTTTCTCCCCAACACTGCTTTCTCCCCCGTGCTCCATCATCCAGCCGGGCGGCGGCGGTCGATTTGCCGACGGATGAGGTCCCCACCGCAGACTTGCGACCGAAGTTGAAGAAGAGGTCGATCTCGAGCTCGCGACCACGGCCTCGACGACGCCAAGCACGAATGCCGTGGAGGCGCACGTGACGGAGTTGAAGAAGGGGTCAGTCTTGAGCTCGGGCACCATAGCCTCGATGACGCCGAGCGAACGCCGCACACGCCAGCAGCAGTAAGGCCCACGCCGACCCAGTGCGGCGCCGCCTCCCCTGGCCGGAGGTTGGATCTCGGCCCCTACTTTTTGAGTTAGGGCTCAAGTAGGGTCTGGTAGAGTTGCTCTACGGCAAACTAAAACACCTTATATTTTTAAAATAGATATGTACATATGTGTTTTTAGATCAAATATGTACATATGTGTTACTTAGCCACCATAAGAAGGTTTTGATAGTCCAATGTTTTTAGCATTATAGGGCTGGTGAATAGCGACTCTAGAATTAACTTCCATAACATTTTTTATGAAAATAACTGTAACATCGACGCCCTTTGTTTCAAATTTTAGGTCGATTGATTTTCAACCTTAAATTTGACCGCGTCTTATTAAAAGTTTTTAATAAACTTAGTCAAATTTAAGTCATTTTTGAAGAACTATCATTAACAAAGTAAGCCACAATAAAATTTATAACATTTTGCATAATTTTTTGAATAATATGAGTGGTCAAATTTGAAGACAAAAGTCACACGAAATAAAAATTTGGAACGGAGAGTAACTGTTATCAAAATGATGCGAACACAATAAGTGGTAGGTGTATAACGTCGAGGTGTCTAGACGATTGAAAATTGCAGTCGCTATGTACTTGCGTCAATTCTCGCAAGCTGATGCTCACCGTGATAACAACGTTTTGTTTTTTTAATCTTTGTAAGACATATCACAAGAGAACTTGGACCATTGGGTAAGCAGGTTGAAAAGTCTCCGGTTCTCTAAAGAAATAGATTTTTTTTTTTGTCCCTCAAGTTCCCGATACTACATAAGCACAGTAACATGACTCTTCTTTATGAGAAATTTTAGAGTGCTTCTTTTTATGAGCTGTCCATCTGATGAAATCCAACGAAGTATCGGCAAGACCGCGTAGTTACTATAAGGAAGTACCAGGAGTAACCATTTGGTGGGACCCACAACAATTTATAATTATTATTTTAAAATTCAAAAGGGCATATGAGTAATTCCCTGGTTTATCGGCTACCCTCCGACCACATCTCCATCGACCGCTGAATCTCCGGGCCTTCTTGTTCGTCGTCGGCCGGAGCTGCTGGGCAGTGCGCACAACATGGACCGTCACGCCGGTGCCGAGCTCGCCCGTGCGCACCGTGGCGACCGATGCCAAGCTCGCCCACGCGTGCAGCGGCGGCGGCCGAGCTCCCCGCGGTGGTCGGAATCGAGCCCCGAGCGGCCGAGGTCGAGCTCACCGGACGCATCCACAACAGCCGGGCCGAGCCCGCCCAGCGCAGTGGCAGCGGCCGGGTCTGAGCTCCCCTGCGTGCACCCACGGCGGCCGGTGCAGAGCTTGCTCGTGCGCGCAGCGACGGCGGCCGGGTCCGAGCTCCCCCGCGTCCACCCGCGGCGGCCGGTGCCGAGCTTGCCCTTGCGCGCAGCGGTGGCAAACGGGTCCGAGCCCCCCCGCGCGCACCCACTGCAGTCGGTGCTGCTCGCCCTCAGGCGTACCCGCGGCGACCGGTGCCGAGCCTGCCCGTGCGCGCAGCGGCGGCGGTCAGAGCCTTCTTGATTCGCCAGCAGCTGCGCCGCCTGCACCTAGCCCTGCCATGGCTAGCCACGCCGCCTGCACCTAGCCCTGCAAAACACCGGCGCCGGCGTGAGCGACGATGCGAGCACACAGCTCGCTCGGGCGCGAACCGCCGGGGCGGAGAGTACGAGCCTTCTCCGTTGCGGCCGCCAGCGCGAACCGCCAGTGCTGACGCGACGCGAGTGCCAAAGTCGAGGATGCAAAGCCCAGCTCGGCAAGGATGCTCGCCACTGCTACCCATGAGAGAGAGACACGCGGAGGCAACGATGCGAGGGGATCGATCGACGAAGAGAGAGAGAGGGGTCCAGAGAGAGGCGAGATTACCATAATACTTTTTTAATTAGTTTAATGTTTTAATTAATTAAATGGTGGAAAAAATATAAAATATTCAGTACTTCCTAGTACTTCCCGATACTACATAAGCACAGTAACATGGCTCTATTTAGAGGCTTAATATGGTTCTCATCAAGTTGGATTTATTTGTCCTGAAAATTTGGTTCTCGCAAGGTTTGAATATCTCCAATTTATTGTGCGTCTCCATGACATAGAGGCCCACAAAGACATCTCAGCACCGTCAGTTATTATAGCAATATTGGGAAGTCTAAAGCCAGAAAAATGGCATACCGTCTCACTCCTGATACTTTTTTAACAAAAGAAAACAAATGGTCGCACTTGGTTAATTATGTCAATACGAGGCTTATATATAGGAGGATTCTCAATATACTATGTGTTAGGATTAATTAGAGGTAATTAATTAGTGATCAATATACCCTTTTTTAACTGCTAATGACGGTTGGGGATTAGGCCTTACTAGGGCAAGATACCCTTCGGTCATGCCTGTTGGCACTGTATATATTCTGACATTGTATACAATCATCATTAAGAGAATCATTCAGTCATTCCATCAACACTTTGTTCTCTAACACGTTGTCATGCACGTACTCCGCTGAGAAGTTCGAAGTCCGGCAACGACATCGCCGGAGTTCTTCCCGTCGGTGGATCCTGTGGCCGTTGCTGCTTTTGCCGTCGCGGTGTTCGCTGTAAGGTGGATTCGCTGCAAGTTTGCCAGCGTCGTGCTCTCATTGCAAGTCGAGAATTCAATAGACTTCACGAACGCTGTTGCTACACTGCAATTTGAGAGGAATTGGTCTCCGCCTGAACAAAGCGAAACGAGGAAATAGATGTCGATGATGGGATCTTCGGTGAAGAACGGAGTAAAATGCATCTCGACACTTAAGACTGTCTGTCCAGATCAGGTTTTACTCTTCTTACCTTTGCACTGAATTGCATGGCGAACGGCGATTCCATCAGCCTGACAATGACAACCGCCACACCGCGGCACCCTGGCCACACGGTGCCCACCGGGTTGCGCTTGCGCCGCTCAAAACCGCGCCGCGTGATGGCCGTGCGGTGGTGGCCTGCTGCTGGCGGCGCATCGGCATCCAACGGCGCAAAGTCGGCTGAACTCCAACCGTTCTTCAAGGCCGCCGGAACGTCCGTCCACCCTCATCGATGACCGAGGAGGAGGCTACCACCGCACCAACACTCTCAGCCGCGACGCGGTCGTGGACCGCAGCCCTGAATCCGGCCATGACCGGCGGCCGCACCTTAGCGGCAGACAAACGGAGGAGGAAGAGGGAGGGGCGGAGAAGCGCTTGGGACGCGGATTCGCACCTCCGCCATCAGCCACTCACCGCCGGGCGACGGTGGCACCACTGCGGTGGCGGCGGCGCCACCATCGGCGTGAGGCGGCGGCGGACTGGGGCATGCGGTTAGGGTCGGCAACCCTAACCGCCTCAGCCTTTTTCTACCCGGCCTGCTAACGTGCTGCAAGCCGCCACGGTGGGCCGCTGGTTGGCAGCCTTCGGCCACAGCCAGGCCGCGCCATTGTGTCCGGGCCGCTCTCGGGCCATTGGCTGCCACATATTTTTTATTATTTTCTTCAGTTTCTTTCTTATATTTACAGAAGATCTTTACCCACGATTCTGGTCAATCACCGAGGCCAGGAAGCGGTCCACGCCGCTGATGATTTCGCCGCACCAAGCACGTGAACGGCCTAGATCAAGTAGTAGCGTTTTGCAAAAAGCCCTTACCTTTTTCAAATCATCCAGCAGTTAGAGCAAAGGGCTCGAGCGAGCAACGGTGGTGCGAGAAGCGGGCGTGGTGACCGAGCAGCACAGTGCGCCCGAGCAAGCACTAGCTATGGAACGACGGCTGGACGGAGGAGAAGTGGAGTGGAGGGAGGAAAAAGGTGGTGACGGAAAGCATACCGAGGGTGAAGGGAGAAAAGCAGAGGAGGAAGGAGAAAGGGAAAGCCGCGGCAGTAATGAGACAAACGCCCGCTCTACCTAGATCTCGAGGACGGCAAGGTCGGGCACGCCGCCAAAGAGAAGGAAGAAGGAAGACGACCCGCCGCCGATGCCGGAGGAAGCCATCCGACTCCTCGAACCTTCCGCCTCGCATCGCGCCTTCCCGGACCGCTTGAACCACCTCCGGGCGCCACCATCATCAGTATGGTACCACGCAGCCATCGCCGCACCTAGATAGATCGACCCAACGCTGCGCCTCCGCCGCGCCCCGCCCAACACCGACGAACCGCGCAGCCAGCCGTAGTGCCCTGTCGGGCGAGGCCGTGGTGCCGAAGGCTGTCAGACCCCACGGGAGCTTCGCCTCGCGACGGAAGGCCCGCGCCGCGCTGCCAATCCACTACGCCCAGCCGCAGGACGCTGTGCCGCCGCAACGCCTCGGCACGAGAGAGAAAAAGGAAGAGCAGAGTCAATGACGGAGCCACAGAGGAACAGATAAGGTTGAAGATAAAGATGGAAACTTTTGCAGAAAAACCTTTAAACCAAACAAATCCCACCCAAAATTTATTCCTCAAAAATCTTGCATAAACAACTTCATTTATCAAACCGAGGGAGTACACATGCAATGGAACAACAACGAATTGAACTCCTATGAAAACGGCCAACCATCACATCTGCAGCAAGGCCGCGAGGCTTTCTAGTAGTATTTTATTTAGCATATGTTTTGGCTACCTTAGTTTATTTTCTTGTGAAAATAACTGAACTATTTATACTGTATGCCTGATTTGTACGCTATACTTGTCACTGTAATATTTTTGTGATTTTGATTATTTTATATTACAATGGCATTGGTAATTCTATTATGTATTTTGGAGTATGTGGTGGGCCAAATCCCCTTAGCACCACATACATATTATATTTTGTGACTTTCATTATTGATTATTGTTTATATGTTGGTGCCTCCAAACCCCTACTTTGCACCAACATATAGGTCACACTTGTAGTTACATAATAGATTTGAGTATGTTGTGCACTCAAACCACAATCTTGCACCACATACAAGTTAAATTTGCTAGTTGTATTAATTGCAAGTTTAACAAGGATTTATTGAATAAGAAAATTTAATGATATAATTATGGGACTAAAAGTTGCAATATAGTATCTTGGTTATTTTGGTTAATTTTCTAATCAAAATAAAGTTTTGGATTGATCTTCATCATCATATTATTTTACTATTACACAAGATAGTAGAGTCCTAAATGCACTGCTGCTTTAATTCTTTGTGAATTATTCTGCCTTGAGACCGTGCTTAGGCAAGAATATATTTGCCTACTATAAAGATCTACTCTTTGTCTTGACATAGAGATTATCTTGTCTTGTGTCCACAAACTTATGATGATTAGATTATATGGTCTACACATTTATGTGACTACCTACAATAATCCAAAACTATGATAAGATATAAACTTATAAAATATTGCATTTAGATTACAACATATTACCATATTGATTTTGAGTTTTCCATAATTGTAATTCATTAAATCAATTAAACATGTTTGGATATTGACTTCAGAGAGTGTTGAACTCGCCTCGATGGCATCAATATCCACATGGACACCGGACATTATTATTGGTTTTATCCCATAAACTAATAGAAGAGTTTAATGACCCTCACTTAGGATTATTTATTATAGATCAAAGAAATTGTACCTTGCTGTTGTTAAGGTACTACATCCATAAAGATTATCGATAAGAATATCTTATGGAAAGGAAATGCACATACTTTTATGGCATACTCTTGTGAGTATTATGAACAATAAAGTAGATCATATCTTTAAGACTAAGATCTTAATTGTTCATACAATTTGTTTCCCAATGATGGAAGCAAAAGGCCTAATGTGCAATTGAGTCATGACAAAGAGAACCACACAATGACACAATATAGTCATATAGTGGTTGTGTTTAGCAGAATGCTAAACAATGTCATACTCTTAACTTCAAGACTTGATCTATATCAAATAATAAGGGATAACAGGGGAGCAGAGACTTAGCATTTGAAGGATTTTCAATCTTAAAATTTGAAGCTCCTAGAAAGTTTCTAAATGTCCATCTTTCCTAATAAGGATTGATATGTGCCCAATAGACATTTGTGTTTTCATAGAGAAACACAAAGTATAACATTAGATATGACACATAATGAGATAAGTATCATTTGGTTGTATTATGCATACTTAAGATTTGGAATGATCAACTTAGCCATCCAAAGAGATGAGTGAAAATTAATAGCAATTTTTTTGGTCAAGATTTCCCCAGTATGGATACAATAAGTATCATAGGGAAACAAATTTTAAGACCATCTTATCGTTGTATACATACATCTATGAGATGATCTAAAGTGTGGAAATATCCACTTAGCCTTGTATTTGGTAGATCATGGTTCTTGTTATGAGCATTATAACACTAAAACTTTGTACCTTCAATGATGATTGTTAGGTATAATAAGAGTTTAATTACATAGCCAAAGGGATAGATTAGAATCTATAAATATGATATTAAGATCATACAAGACCATTATTAGTAAATTGCTATTTGTCAATTAAGATTGGGTCGGAAGATTTACACTCGACTTAAGATTAACAGATTTCCTATTTGCGTAAGATTAGGTTACGTTGTATATGTACCAATCTCACCACCGCAGATGCATTGTTGGGTCCATACAGATCAATCTATAGAGGATCTACTTACAACCCATATGCTAGTTTTGAATACATGAGCTTTTCTAGGCATTAGTAATGCATAAAGCATTTCAAGCTCAAGATCACGTAAATAAAATGAATCAATGGTTTGCCCATATTGTGGATATTGAATTCAGAGAGTTAGTTGAACTCGCTTCCAAACATTGAGTTCAAAGGATGATTTGCATAGTATTGCAAACAAACTTCATAGATTATATAGGTGTTACAAAGTCTCCATCCTGCAAGGAAAGGGCCGTGAGTGGAATATACCACTCACCCCCATATTGGCTATATGAGGGGAGAAGCACCTTTGGTTGACACACCTGGGAGATGTCAATAGCACCAAGTACACTGAGTGTGGTATGTTTGGGTCATTCAGAAGTTCATCATATAAAGGCTACATGAGTCGACTCATACTTCTCTAAATAAATTGTATATTAGACCATGTATCGGCTAGTTATACATACAGAGATAGAGCTCACCAAAAAGAGGAGTTAGGGAGCGTAAAGCTAACACTCCTAGGATGGATTGAGAACAAGGTGGTGGTGAGATATAAAGCAAGACTAGTAGCACAATGGGGTTTACAAAGAGCATTGTTTATCAATGTAGTTATTCTCCATAGTAAGTTAAATTTCGATACCAAGCTAATCTTTGCGTTGATAGGTGTAGTGATTACATAATCACTTGATTTGGTATATTTGTGAAGCTTGGAAGGAGTTCACACACCAAACACCAATACATAAAGCGCAACACATATTGTGTATTACTTAAGTCAATTAAATTGAAGGGATACAAGAATGGTTACACGTGGTGTTCTTTTGGAGTCCTTCCTAGTATTATATGATTGTCAACAATCTTGATATCATTGAACTTTGTTAGAACCAACTAAAGAGATCTGTCACATTTTTTGGGAGTATTTTTGTAGTAAAGCTATCTATATCCACATCATATTGAATGGCTCAATATAAAAGGAAATCTCAAGATAGAGGAAGATTGTTTCATAGAAGTTGGTCATCCTTATGGAGCCATGCAGCAATACTTTGAACATAAATGTTGGTAGAAAGTTGAGAATATCTTTGATATATCAAAATAGCACATGTGATCTTGATACAACCAAGATCCAATGATATTAGTATTCGTTCATCATAGCCTTTACATAAATATAGACATATGAATACTTGCAAAACATACATTCACAAAAGCATTTGTTTCCATGAGTACATTGTTTTGTGTGAGTCTTCAAATAACTTGTTGAAATCAGACTGTAGAAATTTCATGAAAGTTCGGGTTTTTGGTGGATGATATTGTGACATATGATACATTGTACCTCTTTCATGAGTTGCGATATCAAATCGCATCGCTTTGTATTGACCGAGCAGACATGGAGCAGAAATGGCGGAGCTGGCCAGCATTGGTAAGAGCAGCCAGCCATCTGGCCAGCTGGCATTTAGCTACATGATGGACCGCTACAGTGTGTGGAAAAATTCCGGCGACTAGGGGCCCAGGCTGGGCACCTGGGCGCACCCCGCCACTGCTCGAGATGACGACTGGCGCGCTGAGGCCGGGGATGCTCTAGCCAGAGCCGTCGGTTGCAGATTGACGACGCAGCTGCCCTAAGGGTGGACGATAAATGAAATACCGACGCCTGGAGGAAAGATGCTCTGGAACGCACGCTAGAGCGTCGTCGGGGCAGCCGTCGCCTGTGCTGGCACCAGCACGCCGCGGCCTCTGTCTGCCGCGTTGCGCGCGCAGTGCGCCAGCGCGGCTGCAGTTCGCCGGACTCCATATGGCGCGCGTTCCTCCGTCGTCACAGCTTGTGCGTGCTCCGAGTAGCGCGCCGCACGCTGGAACGCGGCCACGTCCACGTCCGGGCGTGGGCCGTGGTGGAGGGATCGGAGAAGGCGGACGACGAGTCCGTTGACAGCGCGACGACGTTCGAGTTCGACGGGCGGGCGGGCATGCATGTTTCTTCTTCGGAGGAATGGTGCGGACCGGTGGGCCGTCGTCGCCGGGCGAGCCCGTGCTGTGACGAGGTGCGACGTGATGCGGAGCGCGGCGACGTTAGGCGCTTGGCGCCTGGAGTTCAGGACCAGCCGCCATGGCAGTGCAAGGTGAGTGAGATGGGTGGACCATCGCCGAGCGTGTCCGTGCTGCGACGAGCTTCATGGTGACTGCGCATGCGCATGGCATCCGGAGTCGGACGGACTAGCCATGTATCTACGTTAAGGAGTTCAAGAGATAAATAAACTTTACTGCATCCAATTTGTTCGCCATAAAAAAAAGCCGTCGAGATTTTCTGCTAATCTGGTTGGTTCGAACGGACAGCACAGCGCTCTTGCGTGCAAGGCTCGGGAGCGCCGGCCGGCCGGCGAGGGGCATCACCGACTTGACGAGGTCGGGAGGGAAGCAGAGCACTCTGTTTTCGCTTCGCTGGTGTTCGTTTCGAGTGATCCTGACCGTGGAATGCGGATTGACGGCCATCAGGTGCCCAGGAGTGGACGGTAATGAAGCATAAGGGAGCCGCCGAGGCATCCGCCGCCAACCCTGTCGCAACCAGTCACCTGGAGCGCCCCATGCTTGCCTGTCCTGTTGCTCGCCGGCACCGACGCGTCGACGTCGCCTGGCAGTGCGCCAGTCGTGGCTGCAGGTATTCCGGCCGCCATGGCGTTCCGTCTCACGGTGCGTGTGCCCCTGAGTAGCGCGCCGCACGCGGAACGCGGCTGCCCAGCACGTCGGATACCTGGCGCGGTGGAGTGGTCGCCGGCGCGACGAACGTTCGACGCCTGCTGGTGTCACCGGGCGTGTCCGGTGCTGCGACGAGGTGCGAAGCGTTGTGGAACGCGGCGACAGTGGAGCCCCAGGGCTTCAGGGTCGGGCGGCATGGCGGGGTGAAGTGAGCCATTGCCACTTCATCTGCAAGCCACACGCAGGGTATCAAATCTCAGTTAACCTTATGAACATCATGCTGATTTTCAGTCAACGTGCACACGCCTTTGTCTGCGAGATTATTGTTCAATGATACTAAATTCTGCTACATCGAAATTTTCAGACATGGATTGTTCGGATGTGATGCAGCTCTGAACATTTCCTCAGGACATTCAGAGAAAGAACACACTAATGTATACCGCAGTGGAATCATTCGTATTTTTATGTCACTAAGATATAACGTTGGAGAACTGCTTAGGTTTGATAAAATGCTTGCTCTAGCTCTAGCATGACGTTCTATCTTTCTGTGGTCGTCAACAATGAACAATCAACGAGCTGTTAGATTGTTAAAACATTTCCAATCCAACGTTGGTGGTTGTGAACGTTCTCTATCTTAATGATAATGTTTGTTAAGGCCTTAAGGGATTGTTTGGTACAGTTTGGACTCCAAGAATTCGTGGAGATAGGTATTGCTAGATCCCACAATTCGTCCAGCTAGAGCTGTTTGAGTGAGTAGCCTTCCTTCACTTTATTTAGAATTGAAATAGATATTTACACCACTTTATTTTAGCCTACAAACTCCAAATCTAATGTGGAAATATGAGTTGAGTTGGAACTCTGCCATCAGTGGCTGCTTATTAATAATTAATCGGTTCCGAACATATTATCTTCAAACAGGAAAATATTGTTCAGAACCTGCTAAACGGCCATCAGCCAGCATTTGACCGCGTGAAAAAGAAGATGGGGATCCAAAAGATGATTCGTCACAACATAGCAAGACAAGGAAACAGGTAAAGTTGCCTTAGGCTTTGAAAGTGCTGCGACTTTCCCTCAAAAAAAAAAAGTATTGCGATGATTTTGATCATTCAAAGTTTCAAACCTTCAGGCGAAGTTGGCAGATGGTGGCAACTCTGGTACGGAAAACAAATGGGCCCTTCATCATCTAGGAGGCAAAAGAATCATGTGGGAGTGGAAACTTGCATATGATCATTCTTGAGTTCATCCTAGCGTATAATAATGTTTCTACCTACCTAGTAATATCAGATAGAAATTCTGCAGTCCTTGCAGACTAAGATAGAAATTCTGCAGCTATGTGACTGTCGATCGAACACAAAAAACATATGAGGCAACTAATCTATAAAAATAACATGACATATATTATTAATTACATCCTCTAATAACTTACACCACCGTTCATGGTACTGATATATTATGAATTTATGGTGAAGCAAAACCATGTACTGATACCCACCATATTATCAACCGAAACATCAAACACCAATAAATGAAAAAAGAACATTAAAACCCCTCACAAGGGTGATGTGTTAAACTAGCATAAATTCCTGACTTAGGGCCTAGTACAACATCTGTTGAAGTTTTCTGACACACTGAATTAGAATTCTTCCCTTACGGATCCATGTCGCAAGGTTCCAGTTTCAGGTGTAACTGCGGTGCAGCTAACTGACGTTCCTTCTCTTTCTGCAGCCAGTCCACGAGTGTGCTTCGCAGCTGGACAGGCGCATGAACACCCCACAAGTCCAGCAAGTGAGAGATCAGGCGTGCCCAACTAACAAGCTCTTGATCCTGTCGTTTCATCAACTTCCCTTTGTTAGCTCCCCCAAAACTTCTCCATGTTCTCATACTTTCCTTCTCAATCTGAATGTGTGCAGTGCCATGTTTAGACTTCCAAATAATTTTGTACGCCGTTGCTTTAGCATTCCGGTGGAAATAATCTATTGCTCCTGGCAGTATGATTTCTTCCAGTTGTTCCAAGGTAATGTCTGTATGCAAGCAGTGTTGCTCCTCGCCAACTATCGCTACTATTTCAGAACATCTGTTTTCAGGCAGCATGTCTTTTAAAGAGCGATGGGGTGTAAAGAAAATTCCGGATTTCAGATATGGAGGATCTTCCAGAGAAATTATGTCTTCAGATGGTGGCAAGGTCTTCTGTTTGTTGTACACTGACAATGGCACCTGACACTGCAAATTTAGTTTAAGAACTGGTTCCAGCCAATCATTTGATAGTCCAGCCATGTCTAGGCTGCCAATACGTTGAACCTCATGCCGACCATGCTGCTTGCAACATGATGGGTTTGGGCGAAGCCATTGAAGGGTGCCAAGAAGGACATGCTCTTTCTTGTATGAATAGATAGAGTGCATCCATGACAAATCTTCAGTAAGCAGTTGGCTGATTTCCTTCTTAATTTTTTCAACTGTACACTTGAAATGAGGGCAAACAACAGCACTTAATTGCTATCCCAACTATGTCTGTACACTCTGAAAGCTGTACTGTTATACTAAAGTAGATATTACCCTCAGGTGTGCCTTCATTTTGGATAACTACCAGGCTAGCCTCTGTTCCATACACTTCAGTGCTAAAGGGCACCAACAATAACTGAAAGGAAGGATTCTTGTTTCCTCCAATGATTCTATGGTGTAGTTCCTTGCCCGCAAAAGGTTCCTAACAAGGTTGTTAAAAGGGCATGTGATGGCGGGGTGTGCCACCAAGCTCTACAAATCTCATAAACTCACTAGCACCATCCGCATACCACTCAAACCTTTGAGCAATGGATCTTCTCAGCTCATTGTTATTGCGGTGAAGCATGGAGGAAACAAATGACTTGGTAGCATGCACAATCCGGGTAGGAAGGAGGAATTCCTTACTTCATGTTCCATTTGTTCGTCTTCTAGGATTCTCTGCTTGCATTTGTGCAGTGTTTCGTCGCACTCCTGAGCAGCACGCTTTAGCTTTCTGCGCCAATGCAATAAGGATGCATCAGTGATCTTCCACTTCTCCGATGTCTCAAGAGCAGCCTCCAGCCTAATGTGTGCCATTTCTAGCCTCTCCAAGTTTCTGTTGGCATTTGAATCCTCTTTATCCTCATATTTTTGAACCAAACCAGATAGAACTTGGCTAACTGTCTCCTGAACAACAGCAGAACTGACAATCTCCGCCATTAGGATTGAAGCATCAGTGCTATATCCCTTCCCTGCTCAACAGATTCAATTGAACATTAGCAAATACTATAGAAATGAACTTCAGATCATTAGCAAAGGTTTAGTTTTAGTGGCTGTATAAGAACCTACCTTCGATTGAGTCACATGGATGTGGTGGATGGCTATCCTCCTGCGTGTAGAGATATACTGAGGGACAGAATCATATATCATGAGACGAAATGAGAACTTAGTTTTTGTCTAGAAGACTTTAATAGACTTAAGACAACTAACAGCGAGAGTCGACACTTTGTTATGCGTTTGAATATAAGTGGTCAAAAAGTAGAACATGTGTGGAAATTCAAATGGACATTAGCATGATAACTAACAAAGGACTGGAAAAGAATGTGGAATATGTAGCTTGGAAATATTCCACTAATGCTGCACTGGATAAGGAATATGCAGGTAGAAAGATACACAACTTGAAGATGACACTTGTCAATGGAAACATCTAATCGAGTTAGGCGCACTAATAAAGAGAGGAATAAAGAGAGGATTATATTACTCTTTAATCATTTTCACGATGGATTCCCCACAAACGGTGCGTAAAGGAAGCTTTATTCTAGAAGACATTTGTTAAACAAAGTAGGCTTTTTATTCTTCTGATGACTGGAATTCAGCGTAAGCAAAAATCAGTGGGAGCACAACAAAAGGAGTTGTGATTTTTACGCATCTGTATTAGTAATTCTAGTTCTAGATTGGGCTCATAGTGAACCCAAGAGATTATACATAAGAATTTGCCCCCTTGATTGAAAAGGGCTCTACATCTACATCTGCATATATACAATGGATTAGAAATACAATGACAGGATCTCCCCTTGATTTGAATGGTACTGTTGGTCAGTGGTCTCAACAGCCACAGGTATTCTCAGAGTAGAGATCACTTAGCTTAGAGGGTAATCATCTACTGCCCTGCAAGTCTACAACATATAAGGTGGCACCAAAGAAGAATTCAGTGACATCCAAGCTTCCCATTGGAAGAAAAAAGCAGTCATATGGTCAGTAACTGGGTGCGTGGCGCCGTGGTTTGGAACTTTGGATAACTAAATTCGGTACCCACGAATCAACAAAGTTGATGGGGTGTGCTAATTAAAGGCCTAACTTGAGCGTATATTCGTCTCTCCCCTTTCGTTCGTATAATCGTGCTTCCAGAACCTACTGGTTGATGGCGTGTAATTTGTGCTAATGGATTGTCGTTCATTAAAGGGGGACAAAACTGTTGGCATCAGTAATTTGCATCAATTTGTTGTCAAAGGAAGAGAAAGGGACTGTAGTTTGTACTGGTCGAATGTGTTCATGATCAGGAACCAGTGGGCCCAGGAGAACGAAGAAACCGCATCCAATTTGCCACTTGGAAAAATTAAACAAGCGGGCAAGACATTCCACGACGACGTGACCGGACGGTTGCCGGCGCCGGAAGCAGGCAGTGGCGGCGACGCCTGCGAAGCAGCGCGTACGACGATTGCTGCGCTGAAACGCTCCGTTCCCTTCTCATCTTGCTTAATCGTGGCCGTACGAACACCATGCAAGCAAGACTCGCGAGCTCGCTGGAATGACGGCGGCAGAGCTCTGGATCAGGCTGGAGCTCTCCCCTTCGCAGCTTCGCTTCACAAAGAATTCGCATCGGACACCTCTTGCTTAATTCTGACCGTGGGATCAGGATTTAGGAATGGCCCGCCGCCACCGGTGAGCGACGCTAGGAAGAGGATATCGTCGTGAATTCGACGCTGATAGCCCTGGCGTGGCATCCCGACGCCGGCGGTTCCGGCTCCGGCCGGGCACACTGAGGCTCTGAGCCGTTACTCGCGAGCAGCGCAGCTAGGCGGCGGCCGGTGCGCCTACTGGCCGGTGGTCGGCCGGCGAACGCGGCGTCCCATTGCACGGCGTGTGCTCCGAGTAGCTCGCCGAACGCTGGTACGCGGGGCGCTAGGCTCAGCGCGTCGTGCGCGGTGTCCTGGATGGTGATCCGCCGCTGCCGCCGCCGCCCGGTGGTGACATTTCCAGTCAGGAGCTGGCAAATGGGATTGTGGCGCCGGCCGGCGGTGACGTTCCCAAGAACGATGCGATGAGGTGAGTCACAGCTGGGCGCGTTCGTTCAGCATTCTAGCTAACTGAAGAGCCATTTGTTCAGTTCGTGAGTCGTGACGGATGTTCTATCCTGAGCAACAGAGCAAGGATGAACACCTGGAGGTTGGAGATGCGCCACACGAACAGCCCGTGCGGTAACCAAGCCACGGCCAACGGATGAGGCGGGTAGCCGAGCCGAGCCGCTCGCCGGAGTTCGGAGCGCGAGCCGTGGCCGACGACGTCGAGGAAAACGAAGGACACGAAGCAGAGCACGGCAACAGGCAGAGGCGTGATGCTTTCTTGCTTCAGTGTGGGAACCAATATGCCATGGCAAACATCGATTACTCTCTCCGATTTTCAGAACCTACGCTGAACTTCAGATTAGCACCTGGTTGTCAGTACTTCCAATTGAACTTCAGATTAACTGGTTAGATTTTTGAAATGTTGAATGCTACTAGAAATACCTGACCACTGACCTCTGCAAACAAGCCATCAACCAGTTGGGGCTCCATCAGACTCTCTGTCATCCTTAAAAGTAATTAAGCGCAGTTGCCAGTCAGATATTGCACTTGAAACCCTGTCCAAAGCATGAACGACTTCAGCAGGAAATGCTTGAGACCGTCCATTTGACTGACCCGAGATGCTTTTGCACACCAATGGTTAAACCCAGAATTACTCTGCAGTCTGAAATCAACAGTATAACTTAGCACCTATCACCACTGTCGGTCTCGAACATATACCCCTGTAGCACCTGATTCCACTTCTGTACAGTCAGACGAGCCACCGCAAGCATCCATTTGAAGTTTCATACTGATATACAATAGATGCTTACTGATTGAGAATTCTCAGCCTTATTGCAGGTGCAGTCCCGACGTGTAGCCTTGGCGTGCTACACCGACGCGTCGGGGCACCGAGCACCGCAGCCTTCTATCTGCACCGTTCCTCGCCGGCGGCAAGCGCCGCTCGCGGCCGCGGTGCGTGCGCATACCGGCTGGTGGCCCTTAAGGCCATAACACGGCGTGTGCTCTTGGTAGCTCGTCCGCACGCTGGAACGTGGCGTGTTAGGCTCAGCGCGTCGTGCGTGGCGGCGCGGTGGATGGAGAAGCCGTTGAACGCCGGCGGTGACGTTGGGCGAGCTGGCGGATTGGACGGTGGCCGCCGCCCGGTGATGGAGCGATACCACGAGCTGAGCCACCGACGGTCGCACCTACGCTGCGAGGAGTAGGACACGAAGAAGAGCAATGACACTTTCTTGCTCTGCTCTGCTTCAGTTCAGGTTAGGTGTCATGCTTGTACTTGCATAAGTTAATTACCTTGCGATTTTCATTGTAAAATATAGTTTTTTGCGTGAATACTGAATAGCCTCACTCTCACCAAATGTTACTTCCAAATTAACTTCTTAGTTCTTATTAAATTATATGATCCTTCTTCAAAATCCACTACAAATAATACATAACCAGATTCTGATTCCGCAAATTTAAACACTGTTTCTGTAAGATGCAATTTCAACTTTGGGCCTCAATGTCAATTGCACGTATTTAAGAAACAGTGTAAGAATCACTCAAACCACACAGATAACTGTTCTAAAAAAAACCCACACAGATAACTATGAATAATACCAAGTTTTAAAATAACACGCTAGCATTAAAGTTCTTAAGAGGATTCAAAGTTCACAAAACGTCTTAAACTAACACAAATAGCAGTGCCAAGTCTTCCATGTCCATACACCAATAATAAGATAGATAAAGTAGACAGACGATGGGGCTGTTCCCTTCTGTCTCCTGCCAAGACAACCAGAAGTCCAGAACAGATAGCCAAGAGGATTAAGGTAGCTCTCCCTCTGCGGCATCAAAAGCCAAAAGGAGAAGAGAAATCAAAGGGTGAACACAGTAATCGTCCCGTCGCCATCCTCATCCTCCTCGCCGCTTGACATAGCCTCACTGCCATCATCGTCCTCCTCCTTGCCCGTCGTAACTTCACTGTCGTCATCATCCCCGTCGCTCATCACATCGTCATTGCCATGGTCATGAGAGTGCTCGCCATCACCAATGTCTCTGCCCTCATCTCCCCCATGAGCCCCTGGCCCAAAAGCAACACCTGCAGAAAGTGAGCACACTTCAAGGGATTGGCAGATTTTTTCAAATCAAATATATATAATTCACACACTGCTGATTGCATATATCACTTTCATTAGTGGAGTGTGTTAACATCACAACCAATATACCACCTCACAGTTTTCCTGCACAAAATGGCTGATCAAGCATATCGATCGACTACGTCCAAAGTTTTCTCGGAAGGAGAGGAACCAGAAAAAGTGAATGGGGGACATTGCTTTGTTAAATGGCCAACTGTGTGCACACCAAAGGACTTGGGAGGTTTAGGGATTCTCGACCTCGAGAGGCTGGCACGGCTCTACGAATGCGATGGTGCTGGTTTCAGTGGAAGCACAGTGAGAGACCTTGGATAGGGCTTGAGATCCCGTGTGACAAAAATGATAAGGACTTGTTCTATGCTTCAACAACAGTGTTAGTGAGTAATGGGAAGAAAGCCAACTGGCATTCAGCTTGGGTGAACGGAAGTCCCTAGAAATCTGGCCCCTCTCCTATTCAAACGATCAAAGAGGAAAACCTTCTCGGTTCATAGGGCCCTACGTGATAACTACTGGATTGAGCAAGTTTACCCACTTGAAACAGGGGAGGAAATTAGAGAGTATGTGCAACTTTGGGAAGACATGAATCTACTTCCAAGGAACGCTAATGTTGAAGATGAAATATCATGGAGGTGGATGACAAATGGGGAATATTCAACAAAGAGTGCATACCGCATCCAATTCCAAGGCCAATTGAAGAAGTTGAGCATCACCCCGATCTGGAAAGCTAGAACGAAACCCAAATGCCGGATCTTTACATGGATTCTCCTGCATAGGAGAATTTTAACGGCCGACAACTTGGAAAAGCGGGGATGGCCGAATGACCCACTGTGCAAGCTTTGCAACTTGGAACCAGAAACGCCTACACACCTTTGCAAGGATTGCCCTTACACAAAAGCAGTTTGGGATAGGCTACGAGGATGGTTTTCTCTCCAACACTTACCCCCCGGCAGTACATCGCCTTCAATCCACAAATGGTGGAAGAAGTGTCGGATCCTAATCGACAAACAGAACAAAGCTCTCTTTGATGGCCTCATCATTTATTTCTGGTGGAACATTTGGAAAGAGCGCAATAGATGAGTTTTCAACCATGAAGCTAAATCTGTCGATGATGTTGCTTTTCTTATCAAGGAAGACATCCAACAATTCCAGTTGGCCAAACCCCAAGAAGCTCCCACAGACGAAGCAGGATAGCAAGTGGTGTTGGCTCTTTGTTTTTTTCCTTAGTCAGTACATATAATTTTTTCCCCAGTTGGGGTGGTTCAGAGTTAGTGGGTGCGGATGAGTGGTGTTTCTAGTTGTTTTTTTTTTCTAATAAAAATTCGGCAAAGCTTTTGCCGTCTGTTAAAAAAAACTTTCATATTATATTCTAACCATCGATAAGATTAATGAGCAGGGATTAACAGAAAACAATTCGAATCAAATGAGCAAAATTCAATGGATTCACAGGTTTTCTCTCTCCAAAATATAGTATACATGTGATGTTGCTTGCATATATCAATTCATATTATGATGATTTCTGAGCATTGGCCCAGTAAGGCAAATTAGAGAAGCAAGAGCTTACTAGACAAATTCTTCAAATTTATTTTTCATATTCTACAGAACCATTCTTTTTTGTTCAACATCAACCTAAGAAAACATTCAATGGATCATTGTCTTGGAAAAACTAAGGTGCAATGGTAGAAGCAGAGAGGTTATGATGACAAATATAGTAATACATGGTAGGAATGTTCAACTACATATGAAAAAACAGAATCATATACAAGAGTCATTCGTCCATCTGCCCCTGCAGCAGTGCTGCTGTAGCAACACCATTGCAACTGATAGACAGTGTGAATGACACTTCAGGAATCAATACACACATATAATGTTCCTAAACATTATGGCCTACAGATGATTCTCCTGAAACTTTCAGATATGCGATCTTGTTTCTGTCCTAAACTCCTATAATCCTATCAATGTCTGCCTGCAGCTACCCTTTAAGCCTTTTCCATGTACCTTCTACTGGATTCAGAAAAACAGAAAAGAATGTTGAAGGATTCCTGTATGTACCATATATACTCATCCATGAAACATTCGTACATTCCGAACTGTGCCTAAAGATTCTCATGACGGACGCTTACCCAAAATCAACAAGATCTTTGGTTATTGGACGTGGAAATTCCTTTCTAACCCAATTCTCATGTTCAAGCCCTAAGATATCAAGGTTGAACTAATCCAAAATTAGGAAGGATTCAAATGGCCATTCTCTTAAGAATAGGACAATAGGTATTTTGTACTCTGCACGAACCATATTTGTCACAACCTACCATTGCACAATAGGTTCAGGAGTGCACATTGACTAGGGTAATTCAGAAAGGTTATTGTTTTTGGAGAAAAAGTCTTGGTTAGTTCAAAGCTTACTAGCTTATAATTACAGACAAGACAAGAAGAACTCCACAAAACAATGATGAAACATATTTAAGAGATGTCCTACAAAATGCAGCACCTTTAAATAATACAATAATACTATTCTAATGATAGAGTTGTCCCACAATGATGCTAACAATACTCACCACTACCGCGAGGTCCAGGACTTGAGGCGCCGTTTAATCCATCACCTGTAGAGACCCCTCCCAGTGCTGCAGGCATTGACAAATTTTGAAAATGCGGCGGCGCCAACGATCGCGACAGGAGGGGATCGATTGGATTTCAACCAGAACGAGACGAGGTGGGTCTCTCTGACAGTGGACGCACTGCTTCAAATAAGTGAGCACGCTACAAAGCAAAACGGTTCGCATGTTGTTTTTTTAAGGAAAAAATGTATTTTTTTACCCTTGACTCTTGTCAAAATGTGATTTTGACATCGAACTCCAAAATCATGTATTTTTGGAGTTCAATGGTCAAAATCCAAATTTGATAAGAGTTAAATTGTTGAAAATGGATTTTTTTTCTTTATAAAATAAGAGCATGTTTAGAATAAAGGGTTGCTAAACTTAGAGATTGAAAACAAAAGAAATAAATATTCTGAATAAGACGAATGATAAAACGTTGTGATCAAAATTTAATTTACATTGAGGAGGCTACTAGCTCGGAGGTTACTAGCAGCTTACTACCCAGGCGCGGGGTGGGGTGTTGAACCCTGGCTCCCCAAGAAGACTAACCAACTGCGCTAGCACAACTTCTCTTCACAGCGATAATAAGCCATCAAGGTTTAAGAAAATGCCTCTCGAACAAAACACAGTAACTAGCATGACCTGATTACTCTTTGACCAATAATACGCCCACAATTGTGAGCATCTTATGTCTGTCAAGCACTTGAGCCTTGAGCCAAAAGAAAAAAAAAGAAGCCGAGGACTGGACAAGGCCACAAGCCCACAAGAAATTCACGTCGTTGATGATCAAAGTAACAAATTTAAAAAGATGACCATTGAGCAAAATACAGCACATTTAAGTAAGACTATATAACCCGCTGCCGCTATGTGTTGTCTCATTATGGCGCTTTTACTATTCATTGTTACCATGCAACCAAAATTTAGCCTTTATCAAGAAACTCGCCATTGATCATCTTATGCTTGCCAAGCCTTTGAGGCACCTGTAGAGAACGTTCCCAGTCCTGCAGAAATACACATTGAAAAAACCAATTTATTAGCCAGCAACCAGAAAAGCAAACCCACAAGCAGAACCAATTTATTAGCCGAGGCTGGATTCCTATTTGACCAAGAATCCCCCTCTTTTAGTTTAGAATTGATATCATCATAAGTATGCCTACTCTTTGAAGTGGCATTGCTGGAAAAGTGTTAAACCTAGTGTCGATAATGTCTCCTTTCGCGCTTCTTCTTCTTCTTCCCAGCGGCAAGCCCGCCTGGATTTATAAACCTACAAAAGACGAAGAGAAACATGTATCCAGCTGATTTCATTAAAGGTTCATAAGAAAACTTGTTGCATAGCAGTTTCACAGTTAACAGTTTTATATAACTATGACATTCCAATTTCACATATAGATTAGAAAATAGCATGTGATTGAGGAATCGACTGATTCTTTTTTGAGGGAATGCCCTTCATGAAAATTTGGTACCTGACCAAACACAGGACCAACCAGCAAGTTGTTGATAATAGAAAATGTATACAAGCATTAAAGAATTATTATTATCCACATGTCAATAAGTTAATAGCCACATTAGCCAAAAAAATCATTTAGAGAATATGGACTTAAAATCTCCGGAGAAACACAATTCTTTGCGTAAAGCACACAGCATCACATTATTAATTGACACTGACTGAATCAGAGCTAAGTGACACGCAGCTAAAGCACACAGGCTATAGATATCTCAGGTGCCAAGTAATGACTTTAGTCGTAGGTTCTAAAGTCATGAACACACACCATCATTTGTGCGTGGCATATGTATAAGCAGATAACACTGATGCTATCATAATGCCGTCCATGCTTCGCTTACTAACAAAACATCAAATTGTAAGTGTTCGCACTCAAAATTGGCACGCCTTGTCTGACCGGTCAGACCTGTGGGTCCCAATTGGTCAGACCGGTGTGGTCAAAGGCCATGGCCCTCCTTGCACACCTCTGCCTCCAAAACCTTCCTTACCTGGCCAGATGTTAGATGAAAACTAAATAACCCCTCAGACGTCCCCAAAGTGAAGACTCCAACACCATGGGCAAAGCCAACACCGTAACAGATGGAGCGCGCCTCAACAGAGAGCAGCTTCTCGAGCTCAATGACCCTGAATTTTGTCCATCCCATGTCTCCGTTGCGCCTTGCCTCCATTGACCAGAGAGAGAGCTCAGCAGCCCCAAACCGCATCGCGATCGCGACCCCCAGGCCACCATCCTCCAGCGTCATAAGCGCAATAGAGCTACCTTCTTCATGCTCCTGCAATGGAGTCAGGTCAACCACAGATGTTTCTCTAGTGTCCAGATCATACCCAATGACCCTTCTGCCATAATCGATCAGGAAGTAGAGCGTGTTCCCTGCAAGTGCAGTGGGCTGCACCATGTCGACATAGTCCGCGAAGACCGAAGTGACACGGGCAGGCTCGCTCCACGAGCCATCCTCCGACGAGTACACGCACAGGTACAGCGCGCCGCGGTCGATGCCCAAGGAGACGACGACGAACGGCCTGCCGCGGCAGTCGAGGTGGTCGCAGGCGGCGCCAGTGTGCGCGCAGAGCACGGCCACGTTCCAGCTGTTCCAGACCCCATGTGGACAGGGAAGCTCCCGCTGCTCGTCCGTCACGGGGTCCCAGACGACGAGGTCGATAGGCCCGGCGCCGAAGGTCCTCATGCTGCGGAATTGGAGGAGGACGCGGCCGTGGCGGGCTTCGAGCGCGCGCCAATCGCGGTCGCGGCCGGCGGCGCGGTCGGGCGGGACGAGGAATGAGGAGGTAGGGACGAACCGGGACACGTAAGGGCCTCGGTTGCTGCGGCGATTTCCTTTGTTGTTGCAGAGGAAGCCGAGCAGGGGAGGCGCGCGGTTGAACTCGCGGAACCGACGGCGGAAGCGGGGGTCCGAGACGAGGCGGCGCCACGGCCTGCAGACGAGTGCGGCGCGGACGAGGGTCGCCGGGTCGTCGGCAGGGATGCGGAGGAGGATCTCCTCGACGAGCTCCTCCATCAGCTCCGGCGGCGGCGGCATAATGCTTTGGATGCCGGCGAGGGAGCTAGGGCCGAGGGTTTGGTTTTGTTTGGTTCGGAGGCCTGGGGGAAGGGTGTTTTCTGATGTCAAGCTAACGGGCCGTGGAACCTGACGCGTAACGGGCCGGCCATGGGCCCTCACCGACGTGGCTGCTGCATGCCGGGAATCCTATACATCTTCCGGAAGATTTTTTCCAACTTGACTTCCGATATTTGAGATTGGTGCAGGTTGCCTCTACCGTCCAATCCGCTGGGCTCCGGTATCCTTTGCTCTGTAGACCTTTCCTTTCCGTTCGTTTTCAATTTCCCATTCCGTTCCCATCTGACTCTCGCTTCTTCCTCCGCTCGACCATGGAGTTCGATGTTGCCGCCATTCTTCAACCGTATCACTCCGCTCAAGTCATGGAGGAGGCGACTATGGGGTTCGCTGCCGGCAATCGCTCTTGGAGATTTTTATGGCTCTCTCCTCTCAGGTCGACAAGGAGGTGGCAAATAGGGTTTCATTTGCCAGCATTTTCTTTGGTAGATTGTTGCCGGATTTCTCTGCTCTGGCCTTCAAGGGATATGAGCGGTGGAACGACGCATTCTTCGCGACTCTGCTGCCGTACGTCACTCTCACCATCAGATCTGCTCCGTGCCCCCTAAACCTAACCTTGCTCGTTTTCCCCATTTCTTAATTACTATGTTTGTGTATGGGGAGGAGGATCCAAGTTAGAATCTGGAGAAAAATCTAGTGGGTGAGCTTCGTACAAGCATCAAACAATCATTAACATAGCTTTGTTCTACTGTATGTTGACTATTTTGGTGGACTAGTAGGGAAATTTAGTGCTTGTTTAACAGATTCTTGTTGGTGTTTTTGACATCACGACATATTGTCCATGATATATAAGTATCTCGTTAAACTACTAGTTGTAATTTGTCTGCATGCCACCTTTAATTTTGGGTCTTCAACTTTATATATAATAATGCATGTTTGTTAACAGTGGCATTCTTCTGGATCAGGTAAGAATATAGACTGGCTCCTTTTGTTGCCGGCCTACTCTACTGTGCTTTGTTCTCAATATTTCTTATACTCAAAGTCATATTTTTTTGCTACTAGTTACTCCAACTTTCATGAAATTCAATTTTTTAAAACTGAAAAGGGCTGCAGCTTACCAATCTCTAATTGTTGCAGTTGATACGTAAGTTGGTCTCAACATTCTTCTCGATCAGCTTACAAACCTTGAGTAGTTGATTTCAATAATTTGATGTATTGTATTTCAACATTCTTCTGTGTGAACTGCTACATATTGGTTAATTGTTGAATTAGCTTACAACCCTGAGTAAGATGATTTTTGTGCTCTTCTTCTATTC
The DNA here is from genome assembly GCA_022644695.1 of Cenchrus purpureus. Classification (NCBI taxonomy): domain Eukaryota; kingdom Viridiplantae; phylum Streptophyta; class Magnoliopsida; order Poales; family Poaceae; genus Cenchrus; species Cenchrus purpureus. The sequence continues at coordinate 137,353,978 of CP053460.1, read as the reverse complement.
TAGCTGTTAGAAGACTACAAAGGTGGCAATGAATGGAAAATTTTGTTGTCTTGGGAAGCCATGATGCCTAATTTTAACAATTTTTAACATACTCAGATATTTTTCTTCAAGTCATGTGTTGCATAAAATTTATTTGAGTTGCCTAACATCTTTTTCACCGTAGTAATACTTTTGCAGTTACTTCTTGAAGTCGTGTGGGAATCTCATGTATTGTTTTTTTTCGAACTTATATTTTTAATATTATCCAAAATTTCATTGACATACACAAACATTTTCTGGATACATACCACCATTTCTTGACATTTCCTAACAGTTTATTATTTAGCTAACATTCACCAATATATTTTTACTAGACCAACATTGCATTTACATAATTCAACATTTTTAGCATATACCAATGTACTCTTGTCAGCTGACGACCTGCTGGTGAGTTGTTAGCTGAGATTCCTCATTTCCCTATCCCTATTTACCATTGCTTTAGTTTCCCAAATGTTCTTTTTTGTTAATCTAATGAGGAGATCCTGCTATTAGAAGGTGCCTTCCCAGTGAATACGAGTCCAACTATAGGAAGAAGAAAGGAACATGAAAGGCAGGACCATAGAGAAAGTATTGGTGGTACAAAAGTCGATATCATTATAGGTTTAAAAATGTTGGCAATTGATACAGATTCAGATAAATGAATGTTGAAATATTATAAGAAATTGTTGAGCAATGTGGAAAGGAATGTTGGGATTTTTTTAATTAAACAAATGTTGACATTTCTGTATTAAAATAAAATGTTAAGGATTGTGAAAAATAATATTCATAGATAATGAATATCATAGGTTAAGCAAATGGTGTGCTTCATTTGATTACAATATGATGTAGATCATAGCATAAAAAGAAGTGTTAGGATTCTTTATAATCATCAACAATTTGGTACAACATAATGATTATGATTAGATTTGGAATAAAAAATATTGGACATAGGATTAATAAATGTTCGTTCATAGAATAAAAGTTGAATTAGAATAGGAATATTTAAAACTAAGAAGAAATTATTGATCATTGAGCAATTGAACCATTTATATAACATAGGATAACATTTTTGTGAAATGTTGAGCTTCCTTCGATTATATTAGAAATTTTGAACATTGTGTTAAACCTTGTTGGTATCCTTATATAACAAGTTGTTGTGAAATTCTTGAGAAACAATGTTGTATTATTTGAAAGAATTGTAGTTATATGGCAAGTAAAAGTTTGTTTAAGTGAAATAATTTATTGGAGAATATGGGAATATAAAAATGTTGGTGAATGAAAAAATATTGAATCATTTTAAGAATAAATGTGTTGAATTATGAAAATTAAATGTTGAATCATATATTAGAAATATGATAAATGTTGAGAAATGTTGGGCTTCACATAAGTAAAAGTAAGAATGTTCATGATTGCGAAGAATAAAAATGTTTAACATTGGGTTAAAAGTTGTTAATATCCTTTTAGAAGAGTTGATTTAGAATATAAATGTTTTGAAATAGTTGTGAAATTATTGACCAAAAATGTTGATTTATGCATATATAATCAATGTGTAAAAGTTTTTGTGAATGGAAAGAGTTATTAAATCGTTTAAAGAAAAACGTTGGTTGGTTTCAATTAATGTTGATAATAATATTGACAACATCTTTGATTCACAACACAAAAGTTGAATTAGAACAGGAGTGTTTGAAATTAAGAAAAAAAGTTGGGAAATGTTGGTTATGAAGAATAGAAAATATTGAACATTGGATTAGGAAATGTTGGTATCCTTATATAAAAGTTGATTTAGAATAAAAATATTTTAAAATTGTTAAAAAAATGTTTAAATATTTTAAGCAAAGTTTGTTGTAATAAATTACATGTTTATCTAATACATTAGAAATATGATAAATGTTGAGAATTGTTGAGCTTTGTTTGTTTATAAATAAATGTTCATGGTTATGAAAATAAAATGTTGGACATTTGGTTTAAAAATTGTTGTTCTTGTTGTGTAAATATTGAGAATTGATCATTGTCGACAAATCATAAATAGTCAGAAATGATAAATGATCGAAATGTGATGAATTTTGAAATCATTGTGAAATTGTTGACAAAGAATGTTGAATTTTTTCAAGTAAAGGTTGTTCTAAGAAAATAAATATTTGTGAAGAACATAAATGTTGGACATTAAGTTAAAAATTGTAGATATCCATATAGAAAAATTGATTTAGAATAGAAATATTTTAGAATAGTTGTGAAATTATTTACCAAAAAATGTTGATTTATGCATAAATAATATTAGGAAATGTGTAGAAGTTCTTTTGGATGAAAAGAATTATTGAATCATGTCAAGAAAAATATTTGTTAGTTTCAAGAAATGTTGATAAAAATATTGACAACATTTTTTTCACAACATAAAGGTTGAATTATAATAGAAATGTTTGAAATTAAGAAGAAAATGTCGGGAAATGTTGGTTATCAAGAACTATAAATGTTGAACATTAGATTAGGAAATCTTGGTATCCTCATATAAAAGTGGATTCAGAATTAAAAATATTTTAAAATTATTGTGAAATTGTTGACCAAAAAATGTTGAATTATTTTAAGCAAAGGTTCTTGAATAACTTACATGTTTGTCTAATATTTTCGAAATATGATAAATATTGAGAAAATATTGGGCTTCGTTTAGTTAAACTATATGTGTTCATGGTTATGAAAACAAAAAATGTTGAACATTTGGGTTCAAAATTGTTGTTCTTGTTGTATAAATATTGAGAAATGATAAATGATCAAAAAATGTGATAATTGTTCCGAACTGTTGGCTTCATTTAATTAAACTATAAATGTTCACGATTGTGAAAACATAAATGTTGCATATTGGGTTAAAAATTGTTGTTATTCGTATATAAAAGTTGATTTAGAACATAATGATTTAATTTGTTGTGAAATTGTTGACAAAAAATGTTTAATTATGTGAAATAGTTGTTGGTTATTGACGAAAATGTTGAACATTGGATTAGTGAATGTTGGTAGCTGTCATAAAAGTTGATGTAGAATAGAAATGTTTTGAAATTGTTGACCGAAAAATGTTGAATTTTTTCAAGTAAAGGTGGTTGTAAAAAATGAATATTTGTGAGGAACAGAATTGTTGGACATTTGGTTAAAAATTGTTGATATCAGTAAAGAAAAGTTGATTTAGAATATAAAATTTTCAAATAGTTGTGAAATCATGACCAAAAATGTTTTATTTATGCATATATAATATGGGGCAATGTGTATAAGTTTTTGTGAATGGAAAGAATTATTGAATCAATTAATGAAAACATCGGTTAGTTTCAACTAATGTTGATAATTATATTGACAACATTCTTTATTCACAACACAAAAGTTGAATTAGAATAGGAATATTTGAAACTAAGAAAAAATGTTGGGAAATGTTGGTTATGAAGAATAGAAAATATTGAGAAATGATAATTGTCGACAAATCATAAATAGTCAGAAATGATAAATGATTGAAAAATGTGATGAATTTTGAAATCTTTTGAAATCGTTGTCAAATTATTGACAAAAAATGTTGAATTTTCAAATAAAGGTTGTTCTAAGAAAATAAATATTTTGAAGAACAGAATTGTTAGACACTCGGTTAAAAATTGTTGATATCCGTATAGAAAAAATTATTTAGTATAGAAATATTTTAGAATAGTTGTGAAATTATTTATAAAAAATGTTAATTTATGCACAAAAAGTTTTTTTAGATGAAAATAATTATTGAATCATTTCAAGAAAAATATTTGTTAGTTTCAAGAAATGGTGATAAAAATATTTCACAACATATAGGTTGAATTATAATAGGAATGTTTGAAACTAAGAAGAAAATTTTGGGAAATATTGGTTATGAAGAACAGAAAATGTTGAACATTAGATTAGGAAATGTTGTTATCCTAATATAAAAGTTGATTTAGAAAACAAAATGTTTTAAAATTGTTGTGAAATTATTGAACAAAAAATATTGAATTATTTTAAGCAAAGGTTATTCAATAAATTACATATTTGTCTAATATTTTAGAAGTATGAGAGCCAGGTGTGGTTCGAGGACCGGTGGATGGTCGCTTCCTGGTGTGATGAGTGATTGACAACGTGGTGTGGACTGGTTCTTGGCTAAGTATTGCAGGTGCTGCGGCTTGACCGGTGTGCAGGTGCAGGTGAAGAACAAGCGCGAAAGGTCGTTGCTTGGGTGAGGCCTCCGGTGTGGAGAAGACAAGTAGGCTTGGTTCGAGGAACCCGGTGGCCAGCGGGGTCAAGTGCGGGCCGCATGGTGGCAAGAACGGCAAGATGAAGTCATGGACGGTTTCTTGGTTGAGCCTCAAAACCAAGGTCGAGCCGGGACTACGTGGGAGCCGAGTCATGAGTGGTGATTGGCGGAGGCTACACCAAGTTCGCGGGTTTCCGGTGGTTCACCACCGAAAACCACCGGGTTCCTTGGTTGATTCACAAAGCCAAGACCAAGAACCAAGACGGAGGTGCAGAAGCCTGCACCGGCCGACCGGCACCGGTTCGATCGGCAGGTGCGACGACGCAGCCCGTAATCTTCGCGGAGGACACGTCGGGATCGCAAGGCTTGCGTCGAGGCTAAGCAAGTTTGCGGTCAGGGCATCCGTCCGATGGAGCGAAGACAATGATTTAATTCACCCTTGAGGGCATGTATCCCTAGTTAGCTAGTAAGGGTATTTTCGTCTTTGTTGCCTCCATATAACCCAAGTGGTGAGAGGATGGCAGCCATCTCTTGGAACCCTAGCTCATTTGCTTTCCTATTTTCTCTTCCTATTTTTCATAGGATTTTCTTAGGACTAGCTTGAGAGCTTCATGGTGAGATCTTGTGAGAGGGAAGGATGATCGGGCGGCAAGCTAGACCTTGTATGAACCTCTTTGGTATGTATAGATGATTCGGCGTAGTTCCTCAATGCTTGAATGTGTCTTTCCCGTTTCTCCTTTTTGGTGATTTTGAGCCCTTTCTTGGCGATTTTCTTGACGATTTCGAGGCCTTTCTCTTTGGGATTTGGTGGGGATGTATGCATGAACCCTTCGTGGTTCTTTTCCTTTGATTCCCCTCCCAAATCAGTGAGTAAAGGGGCTCGATTTTGGGGTTTTCGTGGCTCTAGGGTTAGAGGTGTTCTTGGTGGGATTTCTTCGATTCCTCTTGATTTAGCAAGTTTTGGTGGACCAAATCTTGGCTATGGAGTGCCCATGAGGTGTTCCTACTATCCCCAAAGTCTTGCACAAATCGTGGAGCGATTCGGAGATCGGGAGTTGGATTTGGGGGAGTTGACCGCTGGTCTTGTTCATCCCGAAGCGGCCCGGCTGACCGGTCGGCCGGTCTTGCTCACCCGTCGACCGGTGCAGGAGCTCTTGGGTTTTGCCTCGGGTGAACGTCTGGGTGAGTTCATTTGTTGTCCCGTGTTGCCTGCTGTTTCGAGTTTGGTCTGTTTGGAGCTCGGTAGGTCTGTTTGGTGGATTTGGGATTTCCTAGCTTGGGCCCGGTCCGGCCGTGAGCTTCACAATCGTCGACCGGTGTAGGAGCCTTGTGGAAGTTCAGGTTTTACCGATGGGGACCGGCTGGTGGTGCTGCTCACCCTGACCGGTAGGGTCGATGGTGCTCGAGTTGGTGTTCCATTGCGTTCTCGAGTCCGTGAAGGTGGTAGTTGGTTCCTAGGACCAGTAGCACTCCAGTGGCTGCGTGGTCTTGGCCAACTTGGGTAGTTGAGTTGGAGACGTGATTTGGAAGCCGTGTTCGTCTTGTTGGAGTCCTCATCTCCTTGAGAAGAATTTTTATCGGCTCCATTCACTCCCCCTCTGGTTCGCCTAATCGGTCCTTCAATTGGTATCGAGCTGGTTCGGGTCTTCATTGACTCTTACCGTCTAAGATCCAAAGATGATGTACCAGGAATGGGGTTCGGGTCCTCCGCACTTCGATGGGAAGAACTACCAGATGTGGCATAGGCGGATGGCAGCATTCCTCCGTGGAAAGGGTCAGATCCTTTTGGATGTTACGGTGAACACAACTTATGTTCATCCGATGAACTTCCTTGCTCCAAGATCGAGGGATATGTTCAAGCCAATAACAAGGCTCGACTACTTGTTTCAGTGCTCGTGTCACCGAATTCGATCGGGTTCGCATGCAGAGGACTTAGCTTGTAGGATTTGGGAGCAGTTGAAGGATGCTCATCTTTGGGAATGCTCGTTCAGCTCGGATGTACGCGACTTCTCGGAGATAGTACGAGAACTTCACTCATCTCCCCGAGTCCGTCGATGCCCTTTTCCAGCGGTTCTGGTCGTTAGAACAACATGAGAGCCAATGTGGTCGTGCTCCCATACGATGATCATGATAGAGCCGTGAAGCTCTTGCACTCGTTGGATCGCACTGGTATGGGACGGGAAGTTTGAGGCTATTGTTGAGTCTCGAGAAGTATGACACCTTGACGGTGAACGAGCTGTTCTCAAGCTCAAGTCGGCGAGTTGGACCGTGGTATGACAGCCAAGATCGAGAACCCGAGATTCTCATAGTCTCGCTCTCGTTGGTGGCAAAGGAGCCAAGTCTAATGCTAACGCATCCTCCGTGATGTACTCTGCCTTCTTAGATGACTTTGCCGCAGACGAGGAGTTCAACGTGCTTGGAGAGGACGGCAGTGGCGTTCTTGACCGAGCGGTTCGAGAGGCTGCACGAGAACCGGTGAACACGAGGAGGACAAAGACGTGCTTTCGGTCGGCAAGACAGACGCCGTGCCTTTGCCGGAAGACGGAGAACAATGACGGCTATAGGCACCGGTCAAGCAAGGACGGCAAGTACCGATCGAAGCGCGATCACAAGCACAAGAACAAGCACAAGGACGAGCGGCGGTCGAGGAAGAAGGACGGCAGCGGCAGAAGGCCCGAGCGATGGTCGGAGGCGAGCGGCGTCGACTCAGCTCCGCCTACTCTTCCTCGAGCTCGAGTAGCGGTGAAGATGAAGGTGATCGGCGCAAGAACAAGGAGTCATCCAGGAACTTGAGCGGGTTGAGCTGCTTCACGGGAGATGGCTTCTGCGGCATGGCTCGTAGCTCGGCAGCAAGAAGAGTCACCGAGCGACTGACTCGACTCCGAGGATGAGGTATGTGATGAGCTCTCTTCTTTGCGCAAGGAGAATAATGAGTTGGTTGACTTGCTTGATAATCGCGATCACATGCTTAGAGAGGCCAAGAAGATGAGGAAAGAGCTTAGGGCCTCACTAGAAGATGCTAGGAACCGTGTGGGTGAGCTAGAAACCCGAACCTAGATGCTAAGCTTGAGATTGATTAAGCAAGGCTTCTCCCGTGGTTTCGATGAGATTGATTCTTTGTGATTGCTCTGTGTACCTAGCTGATCTTCTTGCTCTTAAGGATAAGCATGCTTCTACTTGTGATGAACTAGACATGCTTAGGGTTGAAGTGGTCGAGCTTAAGTCTAGACCACGCTTTGCTAGGTGCTTGTACTTCTTGCCCCTGCTTTGCATGGAAGGATTGATGAGATGCATGCTTACACTTTGTTTGCTTTGAGGCTAAGTTGAAAAGCCTATTCCACTTCTTGCTCTACTTGTGAATTGCATGCGGTTAAGAATTTGGAGCTTCCACATTATGTTGATCGCTTGCGGGATGAGAATGATGAGCGAGAAAATGTATGAGCTGGTTGTCGGGTCGAGCCTCGACTTGGTATCATGATAGCGGCTTTCAAACACTATGATGGTCAGGCACTTGGGGCTGACAAGCTTGGAGAGAATAGTGGTGAGGGAGTTGAGAGAGTTGGAGAGATTCCTATCCCACCACCAAATAGATACAAGAACAAGTTTGAGCCCAAGCCTAACCATCTCAGAAACAAACTTGACACTACTCCAGATCCACCCATATTCCCTCACCCAACAAATGATTTCCAAAAACCGGTGAAGTTTGTGAGCCCAAAGGAGGTGAGGAAGGAGAGAAGAAGGGTGAGAAACCGAGTGGGCAGCCCCAACCCAAGCCTAAGCCTAAGCCACATCCCATGAAGTTCCATTGTGGGTATTGTGGGAGAGATGGTCACAAGGATGAATTTTGCTTCAAGAGGAAGCGTGAGGAGAGAATGGCTAGAGAGTGGGCTAACAAGGACAGGTACCACCCTCTAATGGTGTGTACGTGAGCCTCGTGCGATGCTCGGGGCCAAGGCGATTGAGGACAGTTCGGCTTAGGGAGACCGGAAGGCAGCGGTGGTCTTTGGCCGAGCTACACCGGCCGATCGGGCACTACACCGGTCACGGAGGCAGTGTCCGGGCATAGCGAGTTGGGTTTCGTGCTCGTGAGGATGCTCGGTTTGGTTACGTGGTCGTGCTTCGGTGGTTGGTCCGGAAAGTTTGCAGGTGGTCGGTTGCTAGGCGTTCTCCACTCGTGCTCAATACGGGGTGTGAGGAGTCGTAGCTTTGAGATGGAAGAGGAGGAACGATCCACGGTTTTCCTTTCGTGGCTTTCGTCCTCCTCCAGCTAGAGAGGGTTGGTTCCCTCGTAGTGGTTACCGTGGTGGTGTTCGTGATGGTAGCTTTGATAGGCGTGATGATTTGGTGTTCGTGGTGGTAGCTTTAAAATAGTTATGAAATTATTGACCGAAAAATGTTAATTTATGCATATATGATATTTGGTAATAGAAGTGTTTTGGAAAATGTTGGAAGAAAATGTTGGGAAATGTTAGTTATGAAGAACAGATAATGTTGAATATTAGATTAGGAAATGTTGGTATACTCATATAAATGTTGAATTATTTTAAGCAAAGGTTTTTGTTATAAATTACATGTTTGTCTAATATTTTAGAAATGTGATAGATGTTGAGAAATGTTGGGCTTCATTTAGTTAATCTATAAGTGTTCATGGTTATGAAAAACAAAAAATGTTGGACATTTGGGTTAACAATTGTTGTTATTGTTGTATAGATATTGAGAAATGATAATTGTCCATAAATGATAAGTTGAAAAATGATAAATGATCAAAAAATGTGATAATTTTTTTGAAATGTTAGCTTAAATTAATTAAACTATAAATACCTATGATTGCAAAAAATACAAATATTGGACAATGTGTTAAAAAAATTATTATGATCTGTATAAAAAACTTGATTTAGAACATAAGCAATTGAATTTGTTGTGAAACTATTGAAAAAATGTTGAATCATATGAAGTAATAGTTGGTGTATGACAAAAATGATGAATATTGGATTAGGATATGTTGGTATCCTTGCATTAAAGTTGATATAGAATAGAAATCTTTTGAAATTGTTGTGAAATTGTTGACCAAAAAATGTTGAATTTTTTCAAGTAAAGGTTTATTATAAGAAAATAAATATTTGTCCAAGTTAAATGAATTATTAGAGAGTATGAAAACATAAAAAATGTTGATTTGTACATATAAAATAAATTATTGGAGAGTATGGAAACATAATTTAACATCTCAACGCTTCTAAAGGTTACTCTATATTTATTATTATCAGTTTCCAAGAAAAGAGCTTTGGATATGAGGATATTGATCTGTGAATGATTCTTCTCCTGTTGAAAAACTTTTTGATTCATCTGTGAATTATTATGATCTGTCAATGATACCTACATGTACAATATGCGCTACTTACATACTCCAATCGTCTTCAACAATTTCCTTTTGATATGTCTTTTTTCGAATAAATATGTAAGTATTATTTATTATAAACTTAAACTTCGTAAGATAAGTTTAAGTTGACTTCCAACTTCAAAGTTTAAAATTCAACTTTGAAGTGCCCACCCATAGTTATCCCACTTATAACCACATGCCCAGCAAAAAATTCAATTAGGAGTTAATTAAATATGAATATCACCATTTTTCCGTCATGTCCAAAAAGTCCAAAAAGTCTAAAAGTCAAAGCAAACGTCTGCCGCATTTGTTTTTTCACCGGGTTCAAAAGTTCAAAAAGTCAAAAAGTCAAATGGCTCGCCTCCGTCGCTTTTTCCCACATCCACGTCCCTTTTTTCCGCGTCCACCAACTCATTCTCGCGCTGCAAATTGTAACGGAACGGAACGGACGAGGGAGCTAGGCTTAAGTGGGCTTAAATGGGCTTTATAGTTCGAACCCTTACGTAACTTCCTAGTAGCTATATAGGAAGCCCGCATGCTCTATGAAACTTCGTAAGATTTTTCCCTTAGGCATCTATAGCCCACCGAAGCCCAACAACAACAAACCTAGTCCACCATCCCCCACTCTCCGACCTCCAGTGCTCCGCCCCCCACGCCGATCGTGGCCCTACGCGCCGCAACAAGCTCCTCGCGCCGCCAGCATGGCGGCGGGCTGCCACCGCCTCCCCCGCCTCGCCGCCTCGTCGAAGGCCCCGGCGCCTGCAAGTGTGCTGATGTGCTTTTTTCCAAAAAAAATGTTCCACCATTTCTAAAAAATGTTGCAACATTTGCAAAATGTTGATAAAAAATAGTTGACGAAACCAACATTTCTGAAAAATGTTGGAAGAAGTCAAAAAAATGTTGGTCCCAAAAATATTGACGGAAATGACTTGAAATGTTGAAGAAAAAATGTTGTAACATTTTTCAAAAATGTTGGAACATTTTTAATTAAAAACTCATGAGGTGGGCTAGTGGGAAAAATACAAAACATACATTTATATGGGCTTTGGTGGGTTGGAAGTTCACACTCTTATCCACCTTCCAGAGGCATCCGTAAGGTGGATAAGGTATGAACTTCCAGACCACCAAAACTCATCTAAATGTATGTTTTTATTTTCCCACCAGACTACCTCATGACTATCCATTACAAAATGTTTTAATATTTTTCAGAAATGTTGGTTTCGTCAATGATTTTCATCAACATTTTTCAAATTGTTGCAACATTTTTTAAAATGTTGGATAACATTTTTAGAGTTCCAACATTTTTCTGAAATGTTACATCGTCAACATTTTCAAATTGTTGCAATATTTTTTTAGAAATATTGGAAAAATTTTCAGCATTTTTTTATTTTTGCTTCTTCATCTTCCAAGCCGGAACATCAAGCGGAAGGAGCTACCTCCGTGTAACAACCCGGAAATCTAAGTTATGAAAATGTGAGAAAATTTGAACTTTTCTTTTGTTGATGATGTGACACCATATTTAAACCCTCTCTAGCCTCTCTTCCTAAATTCCTAAATAAATAAAACCAAAATATAAAAATATATTTTCAAAATATTCTAAAGTATGTGATTTGGAGTTTATGGATTTTATTTGGTTTTTATTTGAGTGTGTTTGATTTGAAAGTATTCAAATTCAAATATATGGTTTAAACTAAATTCAATACTATATTAAAAACCGTTCTAACTAATCAGGCCAAGAAACTTCTTCCGAGTCTACCTAATCCTCCAACTCTACTGCTCCCCTTCACCCTTCTTTTCGGCCCTCAACGAACCGCCCACCTTCACCACCTTTACCTGCTACTGCTCATCACGACGGTGGGGCTGCGATCAAGGCTATTCTTCCTCCCCGCCGGCCCACGCCGCGCACCGCATCGCCGGCCACACTGCAGGCAGGCAACCCCGCAGGGACAAGCCCCCGACCGCGCCCGTGGCACGGACGCCGAGCCAGCGGTCGCCCGACCGCCCGGCTTTCCCCTTTTTACCCCAGTGCCTTGACGTGTCGCGCCGCCACCACGCCGCCACATCGGCAACCCCGCGAGCCAATGGGCGCCCAGCCGTGACCATTCTACCCCCACCTCGACGTGCTCGAGTTGCTAAACCCCCGGGCGAGGCCCCTGGGGCAAGGCATCAAGCATTTGGGGTTTTCCCCCTTTAGTTCCTCTGTTCGCCACCGGAAGGGGAAGAGGGAGAAGGGGGGAAGAGGGAAGAGGAGAAGTGGGAAGCGCACCACCACGCCGCCGCCCGGAGCCGAGCGGGAGCCGGAGGAGCAGGAGAGGAGGCCGCCCGCTAGAAGACCTGTGCCGGAGCCGAGCCACCGCCGCGCCGCCGTGAACCTCGACGCCACTTACGCCGCGCTCCGCCCATCCGCCACGTCTTCATCTCCGCCCCATCGTGAGCCTTTCCACACCCTTCTCCTGACCTTGCCGACTTACGGAGTGTACCGATACGCCGCCACGCCGCCGTGCGGCGCCGAGCTCCGAGCTCACCATCAGCCCTCGTCCGCCTTCGCAGCTGTTTCTCGCAGGTTCCCTACCCTTGTCGCCGCGCACCCCAACAAGACGCAGCAGTCAGAGGCCACTAACTCACCTGAACCCATTCCGCCGCGACATGCCAGGGCTTCGCCGCCCGAGTGCTCGTCAGAGCGTGAACCGACCGACGCTTTGGTTTGCATGTGCGTGTCGGTGCGCCAAGGAGCTCACCCCATGAGTTCAAAGCCGCCGCCGATCATTCCACCGCCGATCGCGCCTGCCATGGACGCGGATCGCCGAGATTCGCACCTCGGTCGGCCACGCCACGGCCAGTTAGGCTGAGCCCGCCGCAAGGCTTTTGGTCAACACGCCATGTGAACGCCAAGCACCCGCCGCATCTCGCTAACGTCCCGCCGCTTGTTTCGCCGTCGCCGCTTACTCGCCACTCGCCCGTCATCTCGCTCACGCCGAGCGCTGCTGCTGCCGCCCTACGCCCAGGCACTCCAGTCGAGGCGGCGCAGATAACCGCATGCTCCTAGGGATCCTCGATCTTTCGCTCGCTTCAGAGCTTCGCAACCACCAAAGCGCCGCCGCCGTCGCCGCTGGGTTTGCAGCGCCGAGCACGCGCGGGCAAGGCCATGCCTGCGCTCGAAAACCTCGAGGGCGCCACTGCATCCGGTGGGGACCGATCAAGCGGCCGATTAACCCAACAAGGCCCACTTTGGCCCTTTTTCCTTTATCCAGTGAGTCCTGGGTTTTTGTTCAAGGTGATCTGCTGGACTTGGTCATTGTGGCCCAACGGGCTAAGTCCAATGGGCCGATTTCGGCCCACTGCCACTTTTGGCCCACTAACGGCCCATCAACTGTGACGCTGACGTCACGACGCATTTTCAAAATATAAAATCCTTTTCTGTTTATAAATGAATTTTGGAAATTATTTTATAAATCCTATAATCTTCGAAAATTCATAACTAATTATTTACAACTCCGAAAAATATGAAACCAGTTTCTATATTTTTCTAAAAATGAGACGGTGCTGTTTGTATGTAGTTTGGTTCTGTTTGGATCTTCTAAAATTGGGTTTCTTTGGATTAATTGCATAGTTGTTTGTCGGTATCTTAGTGTCTCGTATCTCGTGCTGCACAGACCCGAGCAACGACCAAGAGGAGGCCTACGACCCCGACTACTACCTGCACCAGACTTGACGCCTTGACCGGTGTCATGTCACTCCCAACCATATAGCTCCTATGCTTGCTTTAGTTGCTAGTGCTTAATTACTTTTGATGCATGATTTTGAATTGCATAGACAATTGATTAGCCATGCCTTGGAATTGTTTATCTTGTCCTTGGAATACCTACTTTTGGAACTAGCTACAGACCCCTAGCTAGTTCCCGGCACTATTTCATCCATATTTTTACCCTTAGTTATGGATGGATCTCAGGTTTGGACCGAGGTTGGGATACCTCGGAACTCTTGCGTGTGTTTTGTGTGAGTGTGTATCCTTGATGTGTTATCGCGGGAGCGAGCCGCTTTGGTTACTTGTGAATGCCTGTGTAGGGGAGATGCGACCTGGCCTCCCGCCCTAGCGGCGTGTCGGACGGATGGAGATGGTGAGTGCTTGCTCCCGCAATTAAGGACCGATCGTCTGTGCGACCTTGATCTTTGGGCTATTTTCGTACAAACTGTTCGCCTTGTTATGGGCGGGGTTTGGTCCGAGAACTAGTAGGTGGATGGCATCTAGCCTGTAGGTGGACCGGTGTGGTCGTGTGGGGGGGACGGGTTATACCCCCCGAGTAGACGTCGCCCGGCTTCGGGATGGTTTCACAGCCGAGGCCTTGTGCAAGTTTCGCGCCCCGCCGACGAGTCAGGCTCGGAGAGGCAGGAGAGTGCCATCCACTGCTAGGTCTCCGGTCGTTAGGTAGGGATGTGGATCGGAGGCATCCGATTCTGCCCTATCCGACGGGTCTAGTTGTACAACCTCTGCAGAGTGTTAAACCTATAGCTATAGTCCATGTCCACTGGTATGGACAGACCCCACGATCTCTCTCACCGCTAGTCTCTTCTTGTGCCGCTTTCTCCCTTGTGTGTTGTGAGCCCGGCCGGTTGAGGCGTGGGGATAGGAGTTGGTGACCCCACATCACAGATGAGTGTGGGATGCTGTATCTTGGTTGAGATCCAGTATTTGGTGCTTCTTTCCTTGTTGGGGCATTGACCCCGGAGGCGTTGTCCTCGGAGGTGTGGATCTCTTCGGAGATGGATACCTCTCGGCTTTTCTGCTTACCTTGATGTTGCCACCGCTGCTTGCTTAACCTCCTACAGCCATAAATAGGATTACTCAAGCATAGTAGAATTATTCTCTCTTGCTTTTGCTCTTTGTTGGGAAGCTGACATGACCTACTCGCTTATCGAGTAGATGACGGACTTTCAGAGCAGGAACCGGACTACGACTTCGAGCACGATGGATGGGAGGATTGAGGCTTGACCTACACTCGAGTTGCCTGTGGATATGGAGTCTACTTCACTACATGAGAGCTGCCGCGTAGATGTTTACTCTGCTTGATTCAGTCCTGTTGGACTTGTACCCGGCATGTGCCGAAATGATGTACTCAGATGCTTAATTATTATAATATTATATGGACCTTCAAGTATTTATTCTTGTTGTACGGTACTTTGCTTTACTTTCTGAGATAGGGATTTGCACGTGATAGTCTCCTGGGACTATCACTGGCAGGATCGGGTTCCGCCTTGAGAAACCCGGTTCGTTTCAGCTGGTATCAGAGCCAGGTTTGACTGTAGGACGAGCCTAGGAACGGACGATAGTATAGGAAAGCCCGAACACCTTGTGCCTTATATGCAATCCATGAAACTTTATATAAATACCTTGCACTTTACTATATACTACCTTGACTAACATTACTAACTTTTACTAACAACCCTAACAACGTGCAGATGGACCAGCTGACGTGGATCCCCCTCAAGACCGACGGCCAGTGGGCCAGAGGGTTCTGCAAGATCCTCAAGAAATGTTTGGAGACCGCTGGAGTGGAGACAAGTGAGGTGTTCTACAAGGGACGCACCACGGCCGTCGTGGACCAGTCGCCGATGGAGCTGACCTTAAAGATACCGGCTGACCCACGCGTGCCAGAGTTCGAGGAGGTCAGAGTCACGTGTTTCGACAACTCTACCCTGGAGGCTCACCAGTTGTGCCGACTCATCAAGAAAGTATGCCAACAGTTGGAGCAGAGGTTGAAGGATACACCCTTCGAGGTTCTTCCGACAAGACTGCATTTACCACAACAGTGGCACATGATGAGGCGCAGCTTACACCGAGGACAACACAAAGGGCAAGGATGAGAAGAACCAGTTGACCAGCAAGTTCATTCAAACTCGTGATCGTGCACTCTCTTGGGCGGATTCGAGATCATGTTTCGCGACAGTGGGGCGACACCTTGGGACCAACGCCTAGCGGAGAGAGAGAACAGTCACTTGGTGTACTTTCTCGACGAGGCGCACAGGAGGAACATCCAGATCACCGAGTGGGGACTCGCGGCCGCGAGCCAGCCAGAGAGATGCACTTGAGATCGCCACTTTGAGAGCCAGACTAGAGGAGACACAGACCGCCTTGCGAGTCGAGGCGGCACCAGAGGAGCGGTTGAAGCGCTGCGTGAGAAGGAGTACTTGGTAGAGTCTCTTGGAGCGGCTTGCACCGACTACACCATGCGGTTGTGGGGACACGAGGAGAGGCCGACTCGGAACTACAACCGCCTCTGGTACTTGGGAGGCAGAGTGTACGAGGCACAGGACACAGCCAGCAGGACCAGCTCCGCTTGGAGGGACTCCGACCTACGACGAGGCGAGCTCGGGAGGTGGCGGAGATGCTACCACCGCAGAAGAGGCCTGTGGTGAGGGCAGAGGCGTTTGAGCTGCCCCTACTCTACTTCCGTCAGACCTTACATGGCGCCTCGGACACCCAGATGAGCGAGCTTTGAGGAGCTTGGCAGCCTACTTCAACCTACCAGAGATTGAGATTCCAGACTACCCAGGAGTGAACGACCCACCGTTCTACGCGGTTCCACTAAGTCCGAAGACCGTGTCACCATCGCTCTCACCGATTCTGATTCGGGGCAGGCACCATGAGGGGATGATCACGTAGTCACTAGGATAGAGTTCTTCATGATGTTCATGTTTAATTGACCACCCCTTATGTATCGCGATGTAGTTCTCATGCTTCTGTGTAATCTCGAAGGTTGTGGAGTAGGCCTCGAGATACACACCTTTTGTATGGTGATCTTGCATGAGTGATTGGAGTTATCGATCTTTTTGGTTTTCATGCTTCTTATATGTTTGTGTGAAATTGTTTGTTGTTAGCTAGATACTCCTTATATGCTTAAGTACCTTAAAGTTAATTTCCGACAACTCGTTTCTCACGATCTCGAACTCTTAAAACAGATGTCGGTGGCAAGGAGGTCGGGATGGCTCCTACACTGTTTTGAGGAGGTAGCCAGGGAGGACGCCGAGCAGGAGGACGTCCCTCTCCCTGCTGGAGGTCGAGGTCGTGGCTGCCGTGGAGGTCGTGCCCCACGTGGCGGACACCGTGGTGGACGCCGTGGCGGGCGAGGAGGTCGAGGAGGCCGAGCACCAGCTGACCCCGAGGAGGAGCTCGAGGAGGAGGCCGAGAGCGCAGCAGAGCCGAGCAGCCGCACCACCGCCCAACCTAGCGGATGGCGCTTGGACCCCGGTGATGCGGGCGATCGCCGATCGTGGTTCGAACAACAACAACCGGGAGGCGTCGGGGAACCAGCGGAGAGCTTGCGAGAGAGTGGAGGGTTTCACCAAGCTGCGTCCACCTACCTTTGACAACTCTCCAGACCCACTCGTGGTAGACAACTGCTGAGGGAGATCGAGAAGTTGGAGCTCACCGACCTTTCTGAGGAGGAGTGCGTGTACGTCGCCGCGCACCAGTTGGTCGGCACGGCAGGAGCTTGGTGGGACAGCTACTATGACTCACACGCGGACCCTACCCGCATCACGTGGGAGAAGTTTGTGGAGGCTTTCAGAGCGTTCCACATTCCAGAGGCTGTGATGGACAGAAAGGCAGACGAGTTCGGGCACTTAAAGATGGGATCGATGACAATGCAGGAGTACACAAACCGGTTCCAGGAGCTGATGTGGTACGCCCCAGACGACTCCAACACCGAAAAGAAGAAGATGTACTGGTACCGCAAGGGACTCCACAGGGGGATGGCACACCACTTGGCAGCTCACGACTGTGCTAACCTTCACACCCTGGTGGGCAAGGCCTTGGTTGTGGAGAAGTCGAGACTGGACTACGTGGAGGTCCGTGGAGAGAAGAGGCAGCGTGCAGACCGTGCAGGGTACCCAGGGTCACACCAGCGACAGAGGTCCGCTCCGCCACAGTACTCACAGCAGAGACAACGCCCTTACCCTCAGCAGCCGCAGACTCAGTTCACTCAGCAGGGCAGAGGTCACCCCGGAGGTAGTGGAGGTTCGAGTCAGTGGAAGCCCAGGCCGCAGCAGCCGCTAGCTTACGACAGCTCACAGGTCACTTGCTACCATCGCTGGCTGCTAGGCCACAAGTCCAACATGTGCCCGCAGGTTTCAGCAGGGAGGTCGAGTAGGAACACCCAAGACAGACACCGGGCGAAGGCACCCGGTTCGGAGGACACCTCGTGAGAACCAGCGAAGAGCGCACCCCCACCGACTCGAGGCAGGTGAACCACGACCGAGAGGAGGTAGCTACGCGAGGTGAGTTTTTAGTCAATTCGCTTATGGCTTCCGCCTGCTTGACACCGTGCTCGCTTTTCTTACATCTCTACCAAGTTTGTAAAAGAAAGGTCATTACCAACTAAGCCTGCACACGCCTATAATTACTAGCTTCCCACTAGGTGAGAAGCGAGTACTGTGGAGTGTAGAGGAGTGAACATGGTGTTCGAGAAGCGCTATTCGTGGCAGACCGACTGCCTGAGTCGACCGGTGATTGACGTGATACTTGGGATGGAGTGGTTAGCCCAGCACAAAGGATTGGTGAACTGCAACCCAGTATACGTGCAGTTGGAGCACCCCAGTGGAGCCAGAGTGTTGATCAGCCACAGCCGAGGTCTACACCGATCTGCAACATGAAAGGAAAGGATTTGGAGGAAATCCCGGTGGTGAGGGAGTACCCCGACGTGTTTCCAGAGGAGTTGACTGAGTTACCACCGCATGTGATATTGAGTTCGTGATTGAGCCGATGCGAGCCGGACCCGTGGCCAAGAGCCCGTCAGATGTCCGCGGATGAACTAGATGAGCTGAAGAAGCAACTCAAGAAACTGCAAGAGCAAGGGTTTATTCGGCCGAGTGCCTCACCTTGGGGTTCGCCCAGAAGGATGGCACCAAGAGAATGTGTGTGGACTACCGTACTCTCAACTCGATGACGATCAAGAACCGGTACCCTTTGCCCAGGATTGATGACTTGCTAGACAGTGCGGAAGGCAAAGTTCTTTTCAAGATTGACTTGAGGTCGCTACTACCGGATGAAGATTCGGGACCGGGATATCCCAAGAGCTTTCACGACTCGGTACGGCTTGTA
Source organism: Cenchrus purpureus (assembly GCA_022644695.1). Lineage (NCBI taxonomy): Eukaryota > Viridiplantae > Streptophyta > Magnoliopsida > Poales > Poaceae > Cenchrus > Cenchrus purpureus. Next base: position 137,335,258 of record CP053460.1, on the reverse strand, counting down.
TAAGTTCGTAGTGGTTTCTTTCGGACTGACCAACGCAACTGCCTACTTCATGAACATGATGAACAAGGTCTTCATGGAAGAGCTAGATAAGTTCGTGGTAGTGTTCATAGATGACATTCGATTTTCTCGAGATGGAGGAGCACGAGGAACACCTTCGAATGTGATGGAAAGGTGAGACAGAAGTTGTATGCAAAGTTCAGCAAGTGTGAGTTCTGGATGGAGGAAGTTGCTTTCTTGGGACACGTGTTGTCAGCAGAGGGAGTTACGGTTGACCCTTCGAAAGTGGAAGTAGTTACCAAGTGGGAACAGACCACTCACGGACAGATATTCGGAGCTTTCTCGGGTTGGCAGGTTACTACAGGAGGTTCATAGAAAACTTCTCCAAGATAGCGAAGCCAATGACAGAGCTGTTGAAGAACGACAAGAAGTTCGTGTGGTCGGGGGCCTGTGAGAGGAGTTTCCAGGATTTGAAGAAGAGGCTCACGACAGCTCCGATTCTTACCCTGCCAGACATCAAGAAGGATTTCGTGGTGTACTGTGACACCTCGAAGCAAGGTTTGGGATGTGTGTTGATGCAAGAGGGCAAAGTTATTGCTTATGCGTCGAGGCAGCTCAAGAAACACGAGGAGAACTACCCCACTCACGACTTGGAGCTAGCAGCAGTCGTTCACGCTCTGAAGATTTGGAGGCACTACTTGATCAGCAACAAGTGTGAGCTGTACACCGATCACAAGAGTCTGAAGTACTTCTTCACTCAGTCGGAGTTGAACATGAGGCAGAGGAGGTGGCTAGAGCTGATCAAGGACTACGACTTGGAGATTCACTACCACCCTGGCAAGGCAAACGTTGTGGCAGATGCACTGAGCAGAAAGTCCTATTGCAACAACTTGATGGTGAGGCAGGAGCAACCAGCACTTCACGATGAGCTAGAGCAGCTTCAGGTTGAGATTGTGGAGCAAGGACAACTCAACACACTGCAAGTGACCTACGACTTGGAGGGCAGAATTCGGGAAGCTCAGAAAGATTGCAAGGAGATTGGAGCACTTCGAGAGCTGATGTTGGAAGGAAAAGCTGAGGATTACCGGGTCGATGAATAGGGAACCGTGTGGTTGAAAGATCGGATCTGTGTCCCGCAGAACAAGGAACTCCGAGAGCAAGTTCTGAAGGAAGCCCACGATTCAAGGTACTCCATTCACCCAGGAAGCACAAAGATGTACCAAGACTTGAAGCAGAGGTTCTGGTGGAAAGATATGAAGAAGGACATAGCCTACTATGTGGTTTGTTGTGACACTTCCAGCAGGAAGATCGAGCACCGTGAGGCCTGCAGTTTGAAACCGTTGGATATTCCTCAGTGGAAGTGGGATGACATTTCCATGGACTTCGTGGTGGGGCTACCCAGGACACAGAAAGGCAACGATTCCGTTTGGGTCATAGTGGATCGGCTGACGAAGGTAGCTCACTGCAGTGAAGATCCGTTACACGGCACTGCCATGGCGACTTGTACATGTGTCACATACTCAGGCTACACGGAGCCCCGAGGAGCATAGTGTCGAGACGAGGGTCCCAACGTAGCAAAGTTTTGGCGAGTTTCCACGCCGGATGGGAACCACACTCAACAGACTTTTCACCCTCAGACAGACGGACAGACTGAGAGAGTAAACCAGGTGTTGGAGGATATGCTAAGAGCTTGCGCTTTGACCTCTGACGCACGATTGGGAGAGCAGTTTGGCCTATGAGTTCTCTTACAACAATAGCTTACAAGCAAGTCTCAAGCGGCACCCTTGAGGCACTCTACGGGAGGAAGTGCAGACACCTTTGATGTGGTCCAGTAGGTGAGAGGATGGTCTTTGGAGCCGATACTATCCGAAGCCGAGGAGAAAGTGGAGAAGGTTGAGACAACCTAAGGATTGCCCAGAGGCATGAAGAGCTACACCGACCGACACCGGAGAGACTTGTCGTTGAGGTGGGTGACCGTCTCACTTGAAAGTGTCACCGATGAGAGGAACCAAGAGGTTTTTGTGAAGGGAAAGCTTGCCACGAGGTACGTGGGACCGCATCGGATCACTCGAGAGTTGGGAAGCTCGCCTTGTGCTCACACTACCAGAGGAGATGTCCGCTGTACACCCCATGTTCCACGTGTCACAGTTGAAGAAGAGTGAAAAGGAAGTGGAAGCAAAGCAAGTCCCGGTGGAGATACTCGACCGCAAAACACTCCGAGTATGCAGTGTACGTACCGAGAGGATCTTGGATAGAGCAACAAAGGAAACCGGAGGACCACAATACCTTCATCGCAGTCTTGTGGAGTCACCACACGGAGCGAGAGGCAACTTGGGAGAAAGAGTCCGATCTCAGGAGAGAGTTCCCTCACTTGTTCAAGGGAGAGGATGGAGCTTAAATCTCGAGGACGAGATTCCCGGTGGTGTGGGAGAATGTAACAACCCGGAAATCTAAGTTATGAAAATGTGAGAAAATTTGAACTTTTCTTTTGTTGATGATGTGACACCATATTTAAACCCTCTCTAGCCTCTCTTCCTAAATTCCTAAATAAATAAAACCAAAAATATAAAAATATATTTTCAAAATATGGTAAAGTATGTGATTTGGAGTTTATGGATTTTATTTGGTTTTTATTTGAGTGTGTTTGAATTTGAAAATATTCAAATTCAAATATATGGTTTAAACTAAATTCAAAACTATATTCAAAAGCCCTTCTAACTAATCGGGCAGCTAACTTCTTCCGAGTCTACCTAATCCTCCAACTCTCGACTGCCTTCGTCACCCTTCTTTTCGCCCCTCAACCGAAACCGCCCACCGCCCCACCTTCACCTTTACCCCGCACTGGCTCGCTGACGGGTGGGGCGACCGCGTGCGCTGTTCTTCTCCTCCCCGTGCCGGTCCATGCCTGCGTGTCGCACCGCATCGCCGCCGCTGCCGCTCACTGTGTGTAACTGGCCGAGGGACAAGCCCCCGACCGCGCCCGTGGCATGGACGCCGAGCCAGCGGTGCCGCGCGCCGCCCAGCTTTTCCTTTACCCCGCCTTGACGCGTCACGCCGCCCAGCCACTGCTGCTCCGCCACATCGGCAACCCGTCGCGCAGCAACCAATGGGCGCCCAGCCGTGACCATTCTACCCCCGCCTCGACGTGCTCGAGTTGCTAAACCCCCGGGTGAGGCCCCTGGGGCAAGGCATCAAGCATTTGGGGTTTTCCCCTTTAGTTCCTCCGTCGCCACGGAAGGAAGAGGGAGAAGGGGAAGAGGAGAAGTGGGAAGCGCACCACCACCACACCGTCCCCGCCGGGCCGGGCGGTCGGCCGGAGGAGCAGGAGAGGAGGCCGCCCGCTAGAAGACCCGTGCCGGAGTCGAGCCGCCGCCGCGCCGCTGTGAACCTCGATGCCACTTCACCGACGCGCCGCTCCACTACTACGTCTTCATCTCCGCCCCATCGTGAGCCTTTCCACGCCCTTCTCCTGACCTTGCTGACCCCACGGAGCGCACTGCCTGCACGCCGCACCGCCACCGTGCCGTGCGCCGAGCTCCGAGCTCACCATCAGCCCCTGTCCGGCCTTCGCGCCGCTATTTCTCTGCAGGTTCCCCTACCCTTGTCGCCGCCGTGCACCCCTAGCGCAGGCGTAGTAACTCACATGAACCCGTTCACCGCGACATCCTGTGGTGCCGCCACCGAGTGCCTCATGTGCGTGAACCGACCGACGGTTTTGCATGTGTGCGTGTCGTTGTGTGCGCCAAGGAGCTCACCCCCATGAGTTCAAGTGCCACGCCGCTCGATCATTCCACCGCCGTAACGCGCACTGTGCCATGGACGCGGATCGCCGAGGATTCACACCTCGGCCGGCCACGTCACGGACAGGTTAGGCCTGAGCCTGCGCAAGGGGCTTTGGTGAACACGCTCATGTGAACGCCGAAGCTCCCATGCTGCATCTGCTAACATCCGCCCGCTTGTTTGCGTGTCGCCGCGTTACCCTCATGACGCCGCTGCCTCGGCTCACGCCAAGAGTGCTGCCGTGTCGCGCTCCGCGTTACGCCCCCAGGCACTCCCCAGACCCGAGGCGGCGCGGAGATAACCGCATGCTCCTAGGGATCCTCGATCTTTGCTCGCTCACGTTTCGGGAGCTTTACCGCCAAAGCGCCCGCCGCCGCCAGGTTTTGCGAGCGCCGGCCAAGCACGCACGCGGGGCAAGGCCATGCCCTGCGCTCCAGAAAACCTCGAGGGGCGCCACTAGACTTCTCCGGTGGGGACCTGATCGAAGCGTGGGCCGGCTAACCCAACAAGGCCCACTTTGGCCCTTTTTCCTTTATCCAAAGGAGTCACCGGTTTTGTTCAAGGTGATCTGGACTTGGTCATTCAGGCTCAACGCTAAGTCCAATGGGCTGATTTCGCCCATCGCCACTTTTGGCCCACTAACGGCCCATCAACCGAATATAAAAATCCTTTTCTGTTTATAAATGAATTTTGGAAATTATTTTATAAATCCTATAATCTTTGAAAATTCATAACTAATTATTTATAACTCCGAAAAATATGAAACCAGTTTCTATATTTTTCTAAAAATGAGGTGCTGTTTGTAGGTAGTTTGGTTCTGTTTGGATCTTCTAAAATTGGGTTTCTTTGGATTTATTGCATAGTTGTTTGTCGGTATCTTAGTGTCTCGTATCTCGGTCATGCACTGACCGAGCAACGACCGTGAGGAGGCCTACGACCCGACTACTACCTGGACTGACTTGGACGCCAGCCAGGTGTCATGTCACTCCCAACCATATAGATCCCATGCTTGCTTTAGTTGCTAGTGCTTAATTACTTTTGATGCATGATTTTGAATTGCATAGACAATTGATTAGCCATGCCTTGGAATTGTTTATCTTGTCCTTGGAATACCTACTTTTGGAACTAGCTACAGACCCCTAGCTAGTTCCCGGCACTATTTCATCCATATATTTTACCCTTAGTTATGGATGGATCTCAGGTTTGGACCGAGGTTGGGATACCTCGGAACTCTTGCGTGTGTTTTGGGTGAGCGTGTATCCTTGACGTGTTACGCGGAGCGAGCCGCTTTGGTTACTTGTGACGCCTAGGGGAGATGCGACTGGCCCCGCCCCTAGCGTGTCGGACGGATGGAGATGGTGAGTGCTTGCTCCCGCAATTAAGGACCGATCGTCTGTGCGACCTTGATCTTTGGGCTATTTTCGTACAAACCGTTCACCATGTTATGGGTGGGGTTTGGTCCGAGAACTAGTAGGTGGATGGCATCCAGCCTGTAGGCGGACCGGTGTGGTCGTGTGAGGGGGACGGGTTATACCCCCCGAGTAGACGTCGCCCCGGCTCCTCAGGGATGGTTTCACGACCGAGGCCCCGCCGTGCAAGTTTCGCGCCTGACGAGTCAGGCTCGAAGAGGTAGGAGAGTGCCATCCATTGCTAGGTCTCCGGTCGTTAGGTAGGGATGTGGATCGGAGGCATCCGATTCTGCCCTATCCCGTGGTCCAGCTTGTACAACCTCTGCAGAGTGTTAAACCTATAGCTATAGTCCGTGTCCACTGGTACGGATAGCCCTTACGATCTCTCACCTGGCTAGTCTCTTCTTGTGCTACTTTCTCTCCCCTGTGTGTTGTGAGCCCGGCTTCGTGCCGTTGAGACGTGGGGATAGGAGTTGGTGACCCCACGTCGCAGATGAGTGTGGGATGCTGTATCTTGGTTGAGATCCAGTATTTGGTGCTTCTTTCCTTGTTGGGCGTTGACCCGGGCGTTGTCCTTGGAGGTGTGGATCTCTTCGGAGATGGATACCTCTCGGCTTTTCTGCTTACCTTGATGTTGCCACCGCTGCTTGCTTAACCTCCTACAGCCATAAATAGGATTACTCATGCATAGTAGAATTATTCTCTCTTGCTTTTGCTCTTTGTTGGGAAGCTGACATGACCTACTCGCTTATCGAGTAGATGACGGACTTTCAGAGCAGGAACCGGACTACGACTTCGAGCACGATGGATGGGAGGATTGAGGCTTGACCTACACTCGAAGTTGCTCCGGATATGGAGTCTACTTCGCTACATGAGAGCCGTCGCGTAGATGTTTACTCTGCTTGATTCAGTCCTGTTGGACTTGTACCCGGCATGTGCCGAAATGATGTACTCAGATGCTTAATTATTATAATATTATGTGGACCTTCAAGTATTTATTCTTGTTGTACGGTACTTTGCTTTACTTTCTGAGACAGAGATTTGCACGTGATAGTCTCCTGGGACTATCACGGTAGTGTTCCGCTTGAAACCCGGTTCGTTTCACCGGCGCCAGCGACCACGAGCCCGCACCTGCAACGACACGTGTGGCCTCACGGGAGGGCACGCGGCTCGACCTCGGCGGCATGTGGGCCGGTCGGGGCGGCACGCACGACAACGGAGGTCGGGTCGGCGGAGAAGGTTGGAGTTAGTGTTTGTTGTTGTTGGGTCGGATGGGCTGTAATTTAGGCTCTTGGTGGGTTATAGATGAAAACAAAAAAATCTTCCAGAAGGTATATAAGATTTCCGGGTTTGCTCTCTCCGGGGTGTGCCTTTGTTCGGTGAGATTGGGGTCTCTTCCGTGTCTCTATTTCTTTCAAGCGAGGTGATGGCGTACATCCATCCTCGCCGGGACATTCGTGTTAAGGTATGCCGATGGATTCGACATACTACTCTCAGCGCCAACAAAAACTATGGTGTTCCGTCGAAAAGTGTATCAGCTTCAAGTTGCGGAAGATTGCTCGATCAACCGTGGTTCTTGCAAAGACCTGGTTATAAATTTAATTTGTTTGTATTTGTGAGATTTGGGATGTAAACTATCATAATCATATATGAATACAATCCGGTTTCTAAAAACAAAAAAAATCATTGAAGGGATTTTTTAGAGTGTTCAACCGCATATTTGTGCACAAATTCAAATTCAGCGTAATAGCCAAAATCATCCCTGGACTATGGTGCATGGCTCAATTTTGTCACCGAACTATGAATGTCCAATTTAATCCTTGAACTATACTAATCGGGTCAATTTGGTTCTTGAACTATGAAAACGTCTAATTTAGTCCCTAAATTATGCTAATAGGCTCACATTCGTCCCCGACAACACCATTTTTTTTTATAAAGGAAGCTTTATTAATTTTCAAGGTCATTACATCGAGATGATACAACGTCTTGAAAATACTTTCAGCCTCTACATAACATGATGCATACAGCCAATAAAAGAAAATAAGATGAACCAAACGCACTAATAACCATCAATCCGTAGACAAGACCGCCACCCATGCGCTGGTAAAAGTCCTTGACCACTTGCGCCAATCGTTGAGATGCCGCAAGAACCAAATCCCTGAAGTTGTTTTGTAGAATGGCCCATGTACGGAGCCAATGTATAATCGAGAAGATAACCTGCAAAGGGGAAGAGTTAAGTTTATTGTTAAAAAATTATACCATTTCTGCATAACCATAGCGACCAGCAAGTAGCTGTCGCTCCTAGCAGAAATAACGATTTCAGATCCTTTCTAAATCCCCGTAGCCAAGTACCAAACATATGAGACATACTACGAGGCTAAGATAGTCCTGAGGCCACATGTATGATGGACCACACTGCCCCGTGTGAAACGACAATCAAAAAACAGATGCTTAATTGTCTCATCTTTGTGACAAAAACAACATTGTTTACTGCCTTGCCAATTTCGTTTTGCTAAGTTATCTTTAGTCAGAATTACTCCCTGTTGTAAATACCACACAAATATTTTAATCTTCAATGGGGCCTTTAATTTCCACAAATCCTTGTTTATGTTAGGGACATCGGCGTGTATCATTGCTAGATAATGAGATTTCACTGAGAACTTTCCATTTGGATGTAAGCTCCACTGAAACTCATCTCATTCATGGCACAGAACAATGTTAGCAATGCGTGGAATCAATTCGTTCCATGCTGCTAATTTTTGTCCTATGAGATCCCTACGCCATGAGAAATTTGGAGGTGATGTGCTAAGAACTTCTGCAACAGTAACTTGTTTATGTGTGACTATATTATACGCTCTCGCAAGGTTGCATTTCCCAATCATTTATCTTCCCAAAACCTGACCCATCCCTAATTATGAAGGTTCCAAAGCGTAGAAATTCTTGCTTTGCCTTCATGAGACTAGCCCAAAAATGTGAGTCTCCATTTCTCCACTGAACCTGTGATAGTGGTTTAGAATGAATATATTTGTTGCGAAGAATCTGCTACCAAGTTCCATCTGTTGTTAGTAGTTTGTAAAGCCATTTGCTGAGTAGTGCTGTATTTTTAACGTCAAGGTCATGAATTCCTAAGCCCCCTTGATCCTTGGGTTGACAAAGAATACTCCATTTGGCAAGTATATACTTCCGTTTCGGTCATCACCGCCGTAAAATCTTGAGCTAAGTAATCTAATTTCTTAAGTACCCCCTTTGGGATGGCAAAGAAAGACATCATGTACATGGGTAGACTACTTAGCACTGAATTAATCAATGTTAGTCGCCCACATGGATAGGTGTTTACCTTTCCAACTCATCGAGCCTTTTCTCATACCGCTCCTCTACTCGTTTCCAATCTGCATTCGAAAGTTTCCTATAATGAATAGGAATACCTAAATACTTTAGAGGAAAGTCTCTTGAGTTGCAGCCAAACAGTTCTGTGTATTGCTCAATGGCAGCAAGTGCCTCCCCAAAGCAGAAAATTTCGCTCTTATGGAAATTAATTTTAAGCCCTGATAGTTGCTCGAAAGCATAAAGCAATAACTTCATGTTACGAGCTTTCTCCAGATCATGATCCATGAAAAGTATTGTGTCATCAGCATACTGTAGAATAGATAAACCATCATCAACTAGATCACTCCAGATTTGACCATCCAAGTTGGCTCTTTTATTAAAATTGCTAGCATGTCAGCCACAATGTTAAATGAGGTGATAATGGGTCACCTTGTCGAGAAGCCTTCTTTGTTTTAAAATAGGACCCAACATCATCGTTAACATTGATAGCCACACTTCCACCTGAAATGAAGGACTGAACCCAAGTGATCCACTTAGGTGAAAAACCCTTCATTCGTAGTGCTTGTATTAGAAAAGGCCATCTTACTTTGTCATAAGCTTTCTCAAAGTCTGTCTTAAGAATAATTCCATTTTATTTTTTTATGCAGTTTGAGTACGGTCTCATGCAAGATAACGACACCCTTTAGGATGTTGCGTCCTCTCATGAAGGCCGTTTGAGTTGGATTGATTATGTGGTTCGCAATTGAATTAACTCTGATGGTTGCCACTTTGGTGAAAATTTTAAAGCTAACATTAAGCAAAGAAATTGGCCTGTATTGTTGGATTCTATTTGCATCTTTAGCTTTAGGGATCAAAGTTATCACACCAAAGTTAAGGCTAAAAAGTGGTAAGGTCCCCACGTGAAGTTCATGGAACATTTGCATCAAGTCCCCTTTAATGACATCCCAAAACTTCTGGTAGAACTCACCTGGAATGCCATCCGGGCCTCGGTGCTTTATTGTGTTCCATATCAAAAACAGCATCTCGTATCTCCTTCTCTGTGAAAGGAGCTATCAGGAAATCATTCTCTCCTTGGGTCACTTGAGGGATGTCATCTATCCTTCCCTCGTCAAGAGTAAATGAATTCTCCTCAGGTTCCCCAAATAAGTCCTTATAAAATCGAGTAATATATGCTTTTAGATTCGATTGTCCCTCAATCTTTCCATTTTCACGATCTAGGGAGAATATCCTTTTCTTCCTATGTTTGCCATTGGCAATCATTTGGAAAAATCTGGTATTATTATCTCCCAGTAGAATATCGGTCACTTTTGCCCGCTGATAATATTTAACTTCCTCTTCTCGAAAGAGTTTGGTCAACTGATCCCGAGCACAAGCAACTTGTTCTCGCTCTGGTTTTGTCAAGCCACGAGTCTCTGCGGTAATGTCCAAATCATTAATGGTATTTTGTAGAGATGTTTTCTGCTGCTTGTAAACACCATTTGTGTGTGAGGCCCAACCTGAAGGTTTCTCGTAAGGCACTCATTTTCTTGTTCCATCTTTGGACTGAGTTTTGACCATGGATCTGGCTTATTCCAGATTTCAACGACTCGATCATAGAAATCCTCACGATGGAATCAGCTGAGTTCTAATTTGAACTGCTTTGCATTCCTCTTGAAAGCAGGTAATCCCGACAACACCATTGACAACAACAAGAAGAAAAGGACGGTGTTGATATTGTAGCAGTCCCCATTTTCCTACATTTTCAAAATTACTTTCAATATCATGTAACATGGAAATCTTTAAAATAAAAGTTACTCAAATTTTCAAGGTCTCCAGCTTGAACTAATAAGCATTGAGCCTAAAGTGTTTTCACAGCACATTTAACTAATAAGACCACTATATCTATATGCGCGCTGCTACTACATGAGTTGTCTCGTCATGGTGCTTTTACTATTCACCATTAGGGTAGTCCCAATGGGCATTGATGATAGTTTTTATCTCTCTTAGTTAGACTTGACAACGCAGCAATTTGGTGATGTGGTACCCAACTTATTGAAGAGAGAGAGTGGAGGGACAAGAAATCGTTTCCTTCCGAAGAAACGTCCTCCTCACGTGCAACGATGCATGAAGAAACGAGAAAAATAGCATTGCGGAGAAACCACCCGTTTCCATCGCCCATCCTGCTGATACGCTACACTCTCGCCGGGCCAGGCCGTGGGCTTGAGCGCCGCCACGCAGTCTTGACGTCAACACGCTGGTTCGCCTCACCGCCGGCCTGCGCTGCTCCTGTCTCACCATCAGGTCGACTCCATGTGCGCTCGCTAGAGCCTTGCACTCACCCACTGAATGTAGAGATGGGGAGCAGGGTCGTCATGGAGGTCGAGCAGAAAGACGCCGACGACATAGAGATGGGGAGCATGGCGGTCTTGGAGGGTGACCTTCTTCGATCTCCCCGGATGCTTCACTCTAGAAAGAGGTTCACAGGAGAATGGAAAGCTCTCGAGATGGAGAACGCGGTGGTGTGACATGCATAACCTGATTCATGAATTTGGAGTTCGGATTTGATAGAGGGAGAGAAGAGAATTTGTTCCTCTGTTCTCAAGAGAAGAACGTGAGAAGAGAGAAAGAGCATTGAGAGACAAGAGCACAGGAGAGGGTGCGGCCGTGCACAGGACACAGGAGAGAGTGCATGGTGCTTGCCGCAGCTGATCTTGCACAATTTTTAAAAGATGTTGATGCTCATTAAATGTTATTACTAATAGTAACTACTACAAGAAAATATGCATTGGAGATATAGAGTCCAAAATTGAATTTATCTTCCTTGGATAGTGTGTTAAAAAATTTTCATTGGGGCTGCCCTTAGGGCACTCCCAACCCATACTCTATGGTAGAGTCTAGAGTCATTAATTACACTGCCACATAGATAATTTGTTGATGTGGCAAGCAATTTAATGATGAGAGAGATGGAAACTAAGGCGAGTCTCAATGGGGAGTGTCATAGGAGGGTCATGGGCATTAAATAACATGTCACATCAGCAAATTTATGAAGAGAGAGGAGGGAGAGTGTCATAGAATGAGAGAGGAGGGTCGTCACCACGACCTGTACTGACACAGTTCTTAGGCCCCGTTTAGTTCGTGAGGTGAAACTTTTTGACCCTCTTTCAAGGTCTATTAGAAGTATTGAATGTAGACTAGTTACAAAAATAATTACACGAATGGATCGGAAGTTGCGAGATGAATCCATTAAGTCTAATTGATCCGTCATTAGAGATTGGTTACTGTAGCACAACGTTGTCCAATCATGACATAATTAGGCTTGTTAGATTCGTCTCGAAACTTAAGGTAGGGGTTGTGAAATGGGTTTTGTCATTAATCTACATTTAATACTCCTAATTAGTGTCTAGATATTGATGTGATGGATAGTTGGTGAAACTTTTGGGAAGTAAAAGGGGCCTTAAGATTACAATATTGATAACTGTGCGATGACTCTCTCCACTAAGACTGGCCTAAGAAACCAAGTCTAAATTAGACACCAAGTGTACGCGCAAAACAAAGCCCGTGCGGATCCCGTGTGGCTGCCCGCATGCTCGACGTGTCCGCTTATTTAATAAAACGAGAGCAGAAGATCCAAGAAGAATATTAGATAGGCTTCATTATATAAAATCTACATTGGAGATCATAGTTTCTTTTGATAGAGTCTTCGACATATAGATTCTATGGGTAGAGTCTGAGTTGGGAGTGCCCTTACCATACGACCAATTTAGCCTTCGAGGCACCCACTCCAGATCTCAGTTATCTGCTCCCAATCCTGCATAAATACACATATCATTAGCCGGTTCAGAACCAATCTGTTCATAATGAATATTTGTAAATAACAAGCCAGAGAAACAAACCCACAAGCAGAACCAATTTATTACCCATAGCTGGATTCATAACACGTATCCAGCTGATTTCATTAATTGGCTGATAAGAAAACTTGTTTTACAGCAGTTTCACAGTTTTACATAACTAAGACATTCCGATTTCACATAATAAAATAGAAAATAACATGTGGTTGAGGAATCGACTGCTCACTGATTTTTTTTCTTTTAGGAAATGCACTCAATGAAAAATTAGTACCTAACCAAACACAGGCGGTACAAGTTAAGTTGTTCATAATAGCAATCTAATTAACAAACATTAAAGAATTATTACTATCCACATGTCAATGAGCACAAAAATCAGTTAGATAAGATGGACACAAATCTCCAGAAAGAAACACAATTATATTCTTTGTTCAAACACACAACATCATCCCTATCTTTAACATTATCAAGTGTCATATTGACGACTGAATCAGAGCTAAGAGATGTGCAACTATAATTTTTTTGAATAAGACGAATGGTCAAAAGTTGTATAAAAAATCAACAGTGAAAAGTAATTTGAAACGGAGGGGTACTCCGTAGAGCAAACCAAACCTGGAGTGCAGAAGCTGGTATAGGGAACAACGCCGCAGACGCGATAGTATCCCTTGCGTTTTGGCTCCAATACCTTCCTTGACTGGCCAGACATTAGATGAAAACTAAACAGCCCATCAGGTGTCCCCACAACAAAGACTCCAACACCATGCGCAAAGGCAACAAAATCAGCACGGACGAATGTGTAGAGCAACTCCTCGAGATCAATGACCCTGAACTTTGTCCATCCAATGTCTCCGCTGCGATTCGCCTCCATTGACCAGAGGGAGAGCATGGCATTAGCACAGTACTCTTCCAGTATCGCGACACCCAGCTTCCCACCATCCTCCAATGTCATTAGCACAGTAGCACTAACTCGATGCTCCTGAAAAGGAGGTAGCTCAACCACAGATGTTTCCCTCGTGTCCAGATCATACCCAAGGATCCTTCTGCCATGATGGATCTGGAACTGGAAGTAGAGCGTGTTCCCTGCAAGTGCAGTGTGCTTCATGCCGACGTGCCTCGCCGCCGGGGACGAAGTGACACGGGCCGGCTCGCTCCATGAGCCATCCTCCGACGAGTACACGCACAGGTACATCGCGCCGCCGTCGTCGGTGCACAAGTTGACGACGACGAACGGCCCGCCGCGGCAGTCGAGGTGGTCGCAGGTGCGCGCCGAGCAGAGCACGGCCGCGTTCCAGGAGACCCAGGCCTGGTGCGTACCGGCCGGAAGCTCCCACTGATCGTCCGTCACGGGGTCCCACACGACGAGGTCTACAGGCCACATGGTCCTCATCATGGTGCTGAAGCGGAGGAGGACGCGGCCGTGGCGGGCTTCGAGCGCGTGCCAGTCGCGGTCGCAGCCGGCGGCGAGGTCGGCGGCGTGCGGGATGAAGAACGAGGAGGTCGATGCGAAGCGGGACACGCAGGGGCCTAGTAGGTTGCCGTGGTGCGATCCGTACTTGTTGCAGAGGAAGCCGAGCAAGGGCGGCGCGCGGTGGTGGAGCTCGTGGAACCGGCGGCGGAAGCGGGGGCCCGAGACGAGGCGGCGCCAGTGCTTGCAGACGAGCGCGGCTCGGACGAGGCTCGCGGGGTCGCCGGGAGGGAGGCGCAGGAGGATCTCCTCGACGAGCTCCTCCATCAGCTCCGGCGGCGGCGGCGGCATGACGCTGATCGGGTGGGGTGGGTTTGGACGCCGGCGAGGCCAAGGGTTTTGTTTGGTCGGGGGTCACGAAAAGTCAATCAACTGGGCCCACGGCCCAGGTTCTGTCAAATGCCAAGCTCAAACGGGCCGTGGAACGTAGCATTTCTTTTAACCATTTCTTTTCCTGGTTGACTAGTATAACACCAAAGTAGTCCTAAAAATGAATAACACCAAGTCTCGCAGGCTACCAATTAAGTTGGGCATAAGTCTCTTACATGTCCAAACTTCACCTTCGTCTTAAGCCATAGTCGTCATAACACCATTGGGCATAAGTCTTACTCTTACATGTCCATCGACAAACGGGGAGAACGGGATCCATAATGAAGTACAGGCCCGGAACATCAAAAGTAACGCCTGCAGCAAGAGTAACCACACATATATCAGAGGATTATTGACAGAGTTTTCGAATCAAATACTGCTGACTGCATGTCACTTCCATATTATTTATGATCAACAAGGAGATTAATGGAAGGATATTAACATAAAACACTTCAGATCAAATAAGCATAATTCAGTGGATTCACACATAATATTTTTCTCAAAAAATTATAGTATTCACATGTTGTTGCTTGTGTATATCAATTCGAATTATGATGATTCATGTGCAGAAGCCCAGCAAAATTGGAGTAAATTGGAGAAGCAAGTGCACATTAGATAAATTCCTTCATCCTGAATTTCTGATTTTGCTACTCTACAAAACCATTTTATTTTTGCAATCTCACCCAAGAAAAGATTTAATGGGCAGCACATGATCAACTACGTCTGCAAAAACTGAATCATGTACACAACTCATGAGCCCTTCTGCCCCTGCTGCAGCGCTGCTGTTGAAGGATACAGAAACGGCTCGGTAACCAACAGAGTGTGAATGGCGCTTCAGAAATCGATGCACATATAACCGTTCTTAAAAAATAATTATGGCCTATGGATGTTTGTCTTGACACTTTCAGCTACTTATCGCTGTCCTAAACTTCAATAGTTCTAATCAGCAGCTACTCTTTAAACCTTTGCATATGTTTTCTACTGGATTCAAAAAAACAAGGAAACAAAGACCGCTTAGCATAGCAATGTTTAATGATTCATGTAATTACCATACCCATCAGTGAACCATTCATATATTGTGAATTGAGCCAAAGATTTTCATGGTGGATGCTTATCAAAAGATCAATGCCGCTCAGCTCCATAGGAAGGGGAAAGGATTTCAGATTTGGATTTGGGTTGGGTGCAGGGGCACTAGCTCACTGTGGAGTATATGCTACACACTGGAAGGACCACGTTGCTATTTGAGTTTCACTTGGGGGGTTTTGGTGAAAATCTGGTTACTTTCTGAATGAGCTTGACTGAACTCGTGAAAAGGTATCAGGTGGAAACCAAGGTACTGGTGCAAACTATGAAAACTCTTATGTGAGACGTTAGATCTAGATCTAAAGGTCAGAGAGAGGTGGGAGCATTTTACATAAAACCGCCCGCCAGCCCCCACTGATCGATGCACTTTGGCAAAAACACCCCCGCCCCCTCATCCCAGCGGACGCACGCCGTGGACGCTGGGTCTTCTCCCGGGTCTCTCTCTCCCTTCCTCTTCTTCCCAAGCCGCCGCCAGTCTTTTCCTGTTCCTCTGCTTTTTCTTCACAACAGCAAATCGGAGCAGCTCCCTTCCTGTTCTCTCTCCACGGAGGAAACCTGAAGAACATCAGCTTGCTCCAATCGATCTCCATAAGAAGCAAATAAGCTGCAGCCTCTCCTGTTTCCCCATCGTGGGATTCAGCGACAGGAGCAAGCCACTCCATTATCTTGGTTTCTTTTCCCCAAATCCCCATCGAGCAATGGATGTGTGCTGCTTCTACCGAACTCGCGAGTCGCCGCCACCGCATGATGGCCGGCGCCGACGCCGCGAAGGAGTTGGCCGTCGTCGATGCCGCGAAGGAGTTGGCTGCCGACGCCGCCATGGAAACTATCCCCGACGCTGCTAATGAGTCAGCCTCCCTCATGGAAACAGCCCCCGGTGCCATGGAGGTCGCGGCCGCGGCGGCGGCCGCCACCGCCGGCAAGAACTCGGAGGACCTCGGGAGTAGCCAGTGCTCGTCCAGGGCGGCCACGCGCTCCCGGAATCCGTCCTCATCCTCCAGTACCTCGAT
Organism: Cenchrus purpureus; assembly: GCA_022644695.1. NCBI lineage: Eukaryota > Viridiplantae > Streptophyta > Magnoliopsida > Poales > Poaceae > Cenchrus > Cenchrus purpureus. Next base: position 137,318,994 of record CP053460.1, on the reverse strand, counting down.
GACGCATGGCCGGAGACCCGCCCACTCCTCCCCACCGATGTGTTCCCGCTTTTCCACGCCTGGCTCCATGACTTCGAGGCCCTGTACGAGGTCCGCGAGACCATCCCGATCGTGGACCGCCTGCTCGAGTACGCCCTCGGAGTCCGGCACATGCTGCTCGGCCTCGCCGGCGCCGCCATTGAAATAGCCCCCGGCACCATGGACTCGGCCGGCTCCGCCGTGGAGGCCGCGGCCGCAGCCGACAACAAGAACTGCAGGGGCGGCGGCGCACTCCAGGGGCGGCGCTAGGGGACTCCAAGGGCGGCGGTGTGCTCTAAGGTCCACGGCGTGCGTGCGATGGTCTTGCGCTGGGATGAGGGGGCGGGGGTGTTTTTTGCAAAAGTGCATTGATCAGTGGGGGGCTGGCGGGCGGTTTTGTGTAAAATGCTCCCACCTCTCTCTCTTACTTTTAGATCTAGATCTAACGTCTCACATCAGAGTTTCCATAGTTTGCACCGGTACCTTGGTTTCCACCTGATACGCTCCCATTTTTGAAACATTTATTGATGTGTCATTCCATTATAAGCTAGAGGGAGATGTTTCGATCCAAATCAACAGTATTAATCATTTCCTGATCTGCAACGGTCTGTGAAACTAATTTGCGTGTGATTGAGCAGTTTCAGATACAAGGAAAGAACCCCAAAACCCCCAACTAGATGATATTGTGCGCTTGATTTTTATTTAAAGGATATGTATGATAAATCATCCATCCTTCGTACATCTATAAATAAAAGTGAACTTGAAGAATATCAGTTATAACATCTGAAATATCATTGGATGGTAGCATTGTAAGTTTGTAACAGCAAGAATTTCAACACTCACGCGCCCCATAGCACAGCACATCATGATGCCAGGAGGATTTAAAATTACAAAAACAGAAAAAAAAATCCAGTGCTTGGACTCACTAGTTTTCAGCACCACCTAAATGCCAACAAACTAAGAACACCACAAAATCTCCTGATGCTCAAAACTTTCCTACCACAAAACAGTTCACCAATGATCTAGAAACCCACAGCTGAGCGTGTTTTTTTTAATCACTTGATGAAGCTGCTCTAGGTCCCTCTTAAGGTTCCTCCCGGCGCTGCAAAAAAAAACACGAAGTTTGAAAATAACATGAGCTAGTTGCTCTCAATGAACATTTGCTTAAAAGAAACAAAACTGAGTCACTAGCTAATAAACAGGCAGTGGTAGCCCTAATTTTGCACTACCAGGTAACAAGCCACATTTGATCTTTAAGAGAATTTGCTCTAGTAACTATATATCATCTTGCATATATTTCTATGGTGTCTCATGACACTGACAGATTGCAGTTAAGCACAGTAACGGATCGAAGATAATCAGTAGGCTGATGACCCATCATCATTCTGTAACAGTTGAAACAAACAAATGAAAAAAGTAATCTTTTGGAATGTCTAGTCGATTTAAACAAATGCTCAACATGTAGGTTGGAATAACCTGACAGGCTGCGATATGATGATGTTCCTCTTAATTTCAAAAACCTATTAGTCTCGATCATGAATAATTAAGTACAGCTGTGATAATAGGTTAAAGATGCACATGGCGTACCTAGCTTAGGTAGTACAGTACCTGGGGTCAAGAAGGTCATGTAGGGAAAAATGTCATTGGGGACGAAGTCGCCAGTGCCATCATGACTGACATTGCAAACCTCCTTGATCTGGCTGGACTTCAAATCGATGGTGAAGAGTATACCACTGGTGTCCACAGTGAAGACACCAACGCCATCCGCGAAGCCAACCACGTGAAGTGGGATTGAATCAACAGGAAGAAGCTTCTCAAGCTCAATGACTCTAGCTTCTGTCCAGTCCCCGCCATGGCTGCTAGCTTCCCTCGACCACAAATAAAGCTTGTTACCCTCTACTGCGGCAAAACCCAGCCGACGACCATCCTCTGTAGTTATGCACCAACTGCATTGCCCGGAGAATGCATCTGGTGGGTCGATCGCAGACATTTTCCGCAATGCATCTGGTGGGTCGATCACAGACATTTCCTCTGATGCCAAATCGTACCTGAGGAGTTGGTGGTCAGTCCCAAACTCGAAGAAGAGCGCGTCACACACGAAGGCATTGGCCGGCTCCCGATTTAAATAGGCTTCGTGGTCCAGCTGCGGCAACCGTGAGGAGACCGGCTGCCGCCACGCACCAGTCACTGATGAGTAGACGCAGGCATGCGCCTGCTTGTTGTCACAGCAGACGATGACAACTTGAAAAGGTCCGCGGTGGCAGTCGAGGTGGTCGCAAGCGTCGCCGCCGGCAGCGGCGCAGAGCACCGCCGCGCTTCACCTGGGAAGAAGCTCCAGGTGCTCGATGGGCGCCGTGTTCCACCTGGGAAGATGCTTCAGGTTTTTTTTAGATAAAGGAACAGAAGGTTCCGGCCTCAACAGTTCAGGGAACTGCCTGCAGCTAAACAGATACAACTCACACATCCACGACAGCACATAGGCCGCACAGTTCACACCGACTCAACCATGCACCCACACAAAGCAATACAACAGTCCAAGCACGCAGGTTACATCCCAAAGTAAATTAGTTTTCAATACGCTTAAGAGCATTCCACCCAGACTTATGAAAAATCTCCAAAGCCGCAGCCTCTAATGCACGGCAACTGTCCTTCAGAACATTTCTCCCATCATGTTTAGAGAGGACAGACCAACTCCTGATCCAGAACGTCGCTCTAAAAATCACCTGCAAAATAGACTTATGTTGTGACTTTTGAAAAACCAAATCATTCCTACTGATCCACAAGGTCCAGCATACCGCCGCCAAACCGATCCACACAAGGTTCCTTTGCTTACTCGAAAAACTTCTAAGCCAAGGACTAAAAAGATGCTCCACTCCCTCCGGTTTTTTAACCCCAAACGTAAAACACACACTTCCCCACACTAGCTGAGCTATGGGACAATCAAAAAAGAGGTGTTGAATTGTTTCCTGCTCCGTACAAAAGCAACAATTTGTACACCCCTTCCAATGCCTTTTAACTAAATTGTCCTTAGTTAACACCACCCTATTTCTAAGATACCAAAGGAAGATTTTAATCTTCAGTGGAACCTTGGCTTTCCACGCCCAACAATTGACCGGAGTCCCCTCTCTCAACACTATGTCATTGTACATACTCTTCACCGAAAAGGTCTTATTAGCCGTCCAAATGAAGGAGTCCTTGCGATCATTAAGATTCACCATCAGGATACTCCCAACTAGTTCGAGCCATTTGTCCCAATTGTCCCCCACTAAAGCACGTCTAAAGGATACATTCAGTGGAGTAGTGCTTAGCACTTGGGCAACCGACATATTTTTCTTTCTCACAATTTTATATAGGCTTGGATATCTAACCATCAAAGGATCTTTCCCTAACCACAGATCTTCCCAGAATCTAGTCTGGGAGCCATCTCGAACTCTAAATCGACCTCTCTGCAACACAAGATCTTTGACCTCCATTAGACCTGCCCAGAAATGAGAGTTTCCCTTCTTTTTCGCTACCTGCGATAGCGTCTTTCCTTTCATGTACTTTTTCTTGAGCACTTGTTGCCACAAACCATCCTCATTGAGTAGCTTGACAATCTACTTACTTAACAAGCATTTGTTCTGGGCATCCAAATCAATAATACTCATCCCCCCGACACTCCTCGGCTTATGCAGAATGCTCCACTTGGCCAACCGATATTTCTTTTTGTGCTCATCACATTGCCAAAAGAATCTGGATCTATAATAGTCCAACTTCTCCAAAACACCTTTAGGTATTCGGAAGAAAGACATCATAAACATTGGTAAGCTTGACAGGACCGAGTTAATAAGGACGAGCCTCCCTCCCGATGATAGCAGCTTACCCTTCCAACTACTAAGCTTTTTTTGAAATCTCTCCTCAACTGTCCTCCAGTCCCTGTTGAAAAGTCTACTAGGACTCATAGGGATACCTAGGTATCTAAAAGGAAACTCACCCTCTTTGCATCCAAAAAGCCTCACATATTCCGCAACCTTCTCTCTTGTATCCCCAAAGCAGAATAATTCACTTTTATGGAAGTTGATCTTAAGCCCAGACAACTTTTCAAAGGCACTTAGTACTAATCTTAAGCCTCTGGCCTTCTCAAGATCATCATCCAAAAAAAGAATCGTATCATCTCATCGCAATATTGAGGCCATCCTCCACTAAGTGAGGAACCAGCCCATCAAAACCCCGGCCTTTCGACCTCTCAATCAACACTGCCAACATATCTGCAACAATATTGAAAAGAATTGGGGACAAAGGATCACCCTGCCTTAAACCTTTCTTGGTTTGAAAGAAGTGACCAATGTCGTCATTCACTTGCACGCATACACTTCCTTTTGAAACCACTTTCTCCATCCAATGACACCATGTGCTCGGGAAACCCTTCATCCTAAGTACTTGCTGCAAGAAGTCCCAATTAACCTTATCATAGGCCTTCTTAAAATCTAGTTTGAGAATAATGCCTCTCTGCTTTTTTCTTTTCAGCTCATGGATGGTCTCATGCAAAACTACCACTCCTTCCAAAATATACCTTCCAGGCAGGACAGCTGATTGCGAAGGTTTGGTAACCATGCATGCCACCGACGTGAGTCTGTTTGCCAAGACCTTTGTAAAGATCTTAAAGCTAACATTAAGCATACATATGGGCCTATATTGCTGAATTCTCTTGACCTCCTTCTCCTTTGGAAGTAACGTAATTGTTCCAAAATTGAGACAAAAGAGAGGTAGATCTCCCGTGTGGAAGTCTCGGAACATGGCCATGAGGTCATTCTTTATGAGACTCCAAAACACCTGGTAAAATTCAGCTGGAAAACCATCAGGTCCCGGAGCTTTATTATGCTTCATTTGAAAAATAGCCTCTCGGATTTCCTTTTCAGAAAACTCAGCCACTAGCATCTCACTTTCTGTATCGGTGACTTGAGGAATATCCTCCACCAAAGACTCATTGAGTGATAATCTGCCAACTTCTGAGCTTCCAAAAAGATTCTTATAGTATTTAGTGATGTAACTCTTAATTTGTTCCTCCCCTTCAAAAACTCCTTCATCTTGTTCCAGACGGAAGATCCTAGTCTTCCTCCTTTTCCCGTTTGCCACCATATGGAAATACTTCGTATTATTATCCCCCTTTAAAATTTTAGTTGTCTTAGCTCTTTGATACCATTTTACCTCTTCTTCCCTGACTAATTGCGTAATTCTTTCATGAATACTCTGTTTTAAGTCTCATTCATGCTGATTTAATAGCTGGGACTCCGCTTTCTTATCTAGCTCCTCAGCTTTCCTCAATAATTCTTGCTTTTCTTTCTTATAAGCTCCATTCATATTCTTTGCCCACCCCCTCAAAAATTGTCTCAATCTTCTAATCTTGTTTTGCCACCTTTGCATTGGGGAGCTGCCTCTGGTCTCTTTGTTCCAGATTTCCGAAACCAACTCAAAAAAGCCCTCCCTCAGCAACCAGCCCAGCTCAAACTTGAAGGGTGGTTGCCTCTTGGGTTTGGCTTTTTCTCCTGTACTTAGCAGGAGAGGAGTATGATCTGAAATTTCCCTGTTAAGGGCCTCCACTGTCGCCAGTGGGTAATTTTGCTCCCATTTAGTACTAACCAACACCCAGTCCAGCCTCTCATAAGTAGGTACCCTACGAGAGTTAGCCCAAGTGAACTTACGACCAGACATCTCTATCTCTCTCAGATCCAGACTATCAATTACCGCGTTAAATAAGAAGGGCCATCTACCCTCAAATCTATCGTTATTCTTTTCACTGCTATTTCGAATGATATTAAAATCTCCCCCAATGCACAAAGGTAACTTCTCATTATCACACACTTGTACTAGCTCAGTAAGAAATGATTCCTTGAATTCTGGTTGGGCCGCCCCGTACACAACCACCAAAATCCATTTAAAATCACTCTTCCTATCTCTCAAACTGAATTTCACAAAAAAGTCCCCATCATCAATACTACCCACATCCAAAACTTCTAGGTTGACCCCGAGCAGAATACCGCCTGATCTGCTATGAGGTGCAGTCCAATGCCACACGAAGTTCTTCCCTCCACTAAAATTATTTAGTGCCTCTTGGGAAAAGTCCTTCTTGCCTGTTTCCAAAAGAGCAATAAACGCTAAGTTTTGCTCTTTGGAGGTCTCCCTTAGAAATCTTTTTTTAGCCAAGTCGCTAAGACCTCCGCTATTCAAAAGATTCCTTCATTTGGCACCTCTTTTAGAAAACTTCGCCTCTTTATCTTGCAAGTCTTACTCAAACACGACTTAGCGTGAGACTTGCCCCCGGGACCCGTCCGGTCTCCTGCCAATGCCGTGGTGGAGGACATGGCCGTGGCGGACGTCGATCACGTACCGGAAGCGTTTACCTTCGTGGGGAGGGCGGAAGGAGGAGGTCGGGACGAAGAGGAACTCCTCATCCGCGTAGGTGTTTTGGAGGAGGCCGAGCATGGGGGCCGTTCGGTGGAATCGGCGCGGAGCGGGCGGAAGCCTCACGGGACGAGGCGGCAAGAGGAGGATCGCCTCCACGAGCTCATCCGGCAGCGCCTCCATGACGATCGGTTTGGTGGAGGGGCGACTTGAGGATTTGGACGAACCGCGGCCGCGGGGTTGGCGGTGATCTTCTCCTCACGTGGGCTACCAGCGCCGCCGGGGCCTTGGCGGCGGCGGAGCGGAGGGTTTGGTCGGGTCGAGAACTCGGGGTAAAGCGAGAAGAGGGTCTCGTTGTCTTAAAAAAACAATGGGTCTTGTGACACCGCCAGGTGGGGCCAAAGATGCTTTTATTCTTGAATGCGATATTGCCACGGGACGGAGTGTCAAACATCCAAAAGAACTTTGGTCAATGCAAAGAAATTCCAATTTAATTAAGTTGGTCAAAACTTTTAAATTTAAACTGAATAAAACAAAAGAAGCCAGGAAGATACCGGAACCGCAGGCTTTGCCTAGAGCCCGGAGTTTTGCCGAGAGCCAAATAAAAAACTCTCGGCAAAGAAGGCTTTGTCGAGAGCAAAATAATAAACTCTCGGCAAAGAAGAAAACACCCGGCAAAGATTTCTCTACCGAGAGCAAAATAAAAAACATTCGGCAAAGATTTCTTTGCCGAGAGCCAACCGGCTAGCTCTCGGTAAAGAAATTTAAAAAAAATCAATTTCTTGCCTCCAAACTTTTTCTACCCTCAACATACACTTATACAAAACTTATGCTCAAATTTAGCACAATTTTAACTTTGTTTGCTATATCTAACAATTTTACTTCTTTCTAGGTATTTTTTCGTGTACGTCCGATATGAACTGCAAGTGCATGAAATTATATAGTAAAGTTGATGACAAAATGAGATTCATATTCATGAGACATCTCTAAGACCATGTACATGAAATGAAGCTAAATTTCTGTCATTTGGTAGAAAGATTGTGAGGTAGAAAGATTTTAAAATTCTATAAAATTCAAATTAAGTTTGAAAATCACAAAACTTGTCGAGTGCTCATGATATGATATGTGGAGGTTGTGATAAGAAATTGAGAATGTTTTAAAGACTTGGACACATACGCTGTTTAGAAATTGGAACATCTCACGAGAAGTTTCTAATAATTTGAACTAAGGTCATTAGGTTTGGAGTCTTAGAGAAATTCAAAATTGAGTTTGACTAAAAAAGCTTTTCCACAAGTAATATATAACATAATTAGTATCATGTTACATTTCGGAAAATTTTCAAATCTGTTTGCTATTTTAAAAAAATTGATTAAAATTGTCTTTGCCTAGAGCCAGGCCAACAAGGCCACATCCCCGCCGGCCCACTTAGCCCACTTCCGGCTGGCCCACTTACCCGTCGGCAACCCTAACTATAAAAACACCACCCCGCCGCCTCCCCCAACCCCGCCAGCCTCCTCCCTCATTCTGCCGCCCCCTCCCTTTGACCCCAGCTCCCTCATCTCTCTCTCTCTCTCGCAGTTCCGACACCGCCGATGGCACAGCCGCGCCACCCCCCTCCTCCCCCCTCCACTCACCCCTCACCTCATGGCGAGGAGCAGCGGCGGGGCGAGGCGCGGTGGCAGCAGATCCGGCAGTTGCCGCCCTCCTCGTCCGGTAGTCGCAGCCGCCCTCAGATCCCTCGCCCTGGGTGGAGCTCGAGGCCCGACGACGACGGATCTGAGGTCTCCTTCCCCGGCGCTAACTCCCCCGGCGGTCGACCTCCCTCGGCGGATCTGATGGCTCCCACCGGTGCGACCTTCCCCGGCGGTCGAGGCCGGATCTGAGGGCTCCTCCTTCCCGACGCGGTGGCGGGATCTGCGAGGCCGGATTTTTTTCTTTCCCCCTCTCTTTGTTTTGGGCAGCAGCCGTGATGGTGTCGGTGGTGGTGTGCGTGCGACGGCGACGGAGGTGGTGGTGGTGGTGTGCGCGTGGCAGTGGCGGCGGCGGCGGCGGTGTGCGCCCGACGGTGGTGGTGGTGTGCGCGCGGCGACAGTGGTGCTGGGGTGGTGCGGGCAGCGCGGCTGGGGCGGTAGGGGCAGCGGTGCTAGGGTAGTGATGCTGGGGGTGGCGGTGGCGGCCGATCGGTGGGGGCGGCGGTGCTAGCCGGTTGGCCCGCAGGACCGTTGGGATTGATTTTTTTTTTGTTTAGAAAAACTTTCTCTGTCGAGAGCCATGTGGCCTCACTGCACACGTGTGCCGAGAGCATCTAAGGTGGCTCTCGGCAAAGAGGTCTTTGCCGAGTTTCCTCTCGGCAAAGGCACTGCCGAGGGTAATGTGGCATTTGCCGAGAGGCGAGAGCATCCTGCTCTTGGCAAAGTCGGTGATTCCGGTAGTGTAACCTCGCATACGTCAACAAATACAAAAATACATTTTTGAAAAAAAAAGTGCTGGACATCAAAGGTGTCAGGATCCTCAAGCCCTGATTGTCACGAACAGCAGAACGAAAAAAAAAAGTGCCGGTTTTGAACATCTCACATGCTCATTTTAATTTCAACAAATATAAATAGGCACCAATTGCGAACATTTCACGTTGGAATAATACTTGGGAGGTGTTGGCAAGCATTCGAGCAGTACAACTTCAGTGTTCTCTTACTGACAGAACCAAAACAAGGAACCAACATTTCACGTGCCCAATATTTTTTCAACAAAAATTGATAAAAATAGGCATCAAACTGTGAACATTTCACGTTGGAGTACTGGGTGAGGGGTTGGCGAGTACTCGAGCAGTACAGCTTCAGTGGTTCTCATTTTCCACAGACCAATACAAGGAATCCCAAAAATACCGACACAAAGATATTGGGCGCTTAAAGTTTTTAAGGACGATCGATCATCCAAGCAGGGAGAAAGTTCCATGCCGAAGAAGGGGGATGACTAGCCCAACGCTCGCCACTCGCGAGCCGGGCACCCGGCCGGTGACCGCTTCGCGGCGCCGCCGTCGGCCAGCCACCCCCTCTGAAACCACCCAGCACCACCCGCGCCCGCCGCCGACGCCAGTGATCCACCGCCTCGTGCCCGTCGCCGCTGGCACCTCGCCGGCCCCGACGCTGCGCCGACAGGCGGCTTCGCCGCCCAGGCCAGGGATCCAGGTCCAGAATCAGCTGCTCGCCGATCTGCATACTGCGGCCTCGCCAGGTTCCGTCGCCCCCTCCCCTACCCCCACACCCTGCTTCTTGTCAAATTTGGTCTCCTTGTTTTGGTTCTGTCAGTAAGAGAACACTGAAGTTGTACTGAGAGGCTGAGAGCTCGACGGGTCTGTAGCTACGTTTTCTCAGTTCCTGTCACTAACCAAAACGTTGCCAACGCCGTCGTGGTGCGCGGGTCGCTGACCTTCGGATCGAAGCGCTTCCTCCTACACCACACTGTTGAGGCGGCCATGGCGGCTGCCATCCATCTCCCGGAGGGAGACGGCGGCATTGATGGCCACCGGCCCCCGGTCGCGTCAGGTGCCAATGCCCCTGCGAGCAAGCAGGCGAGGCGCGGGGCTCGAGCCCGGACCGTGTACACGCTAGGATCCACCACGCTCCCGAATCTTTTGGTTGCGCAGAACCCTGAAAGATCCTCTGCTGTGTTTAACTCGCGTATCCTTTGCGATCCTACTGGGCGTCCTCCCCTGTTCCCCCTCCCGGCTCTCGACACGTTTGCGCTGCGCCCTTGCGCTGCTTCCCGAGGACCGACAGTCACTCCGGCTGCCCCCGTTCCTCCAGCTCACACCCCCTACCTTGCGGCCGTGTTAAAACCGGCCGCACCCCCGCCTCCCCGTCCCTGCAAAAGTCAACCGCCCATCACTGCTCCTGGGTGTTTCCGCTGCCTTTCCCCCGACAACCTGGTCCCGGACTGTAGGGACCCCGTCCGGTCTCCTGCCAATGCCGTGGTGGAGGACATGGCCGTGGCGGACGTCGATCACGTACCGGAAGCGTTTACCTTCGTGGGGAGGGCGGAAGGAGGAGGTCGGGACGAAGAGGACCTCCTCATCCGCGTAGGTGTTTTGGAGGAGGCCGAGCATGGGGGCCGTTCGGTGGAACTGGCGGAGCCGGCGGCGGAAGCCTCGGCCGGAGACGAGGCGGCACCAGCGCTTGCAGACGAGAGCCGCGCGGGCGAGGTGCACGGGGTCGTCCGGCGGGGAGCGGAGGAGGATCGCCTCCACGAGCTCATCCGGCAGCGCCTCCATGACGATCGGTTTGGTGGAGGGGCGACTTGAGGATTTGGACGAAACGCGGCCGCGGGGTTGGCGGCGATCTTCTCCTCACGTGGGCTACCAGCGCCGCCGGGGCCTTGGCGGCGGCGGAGCGGAGGGTTTGGTCGGGTCGAGAACTCGGGGTAAAGCGAGAAGAGGGTCTCGTTGTCTTAAAAAAAACAATGGGTCTTGTGACACCGCCAGGTGGGGCCAAAGATGCTTTTATTCTTGAATGCAATATTGCCACGGGACGGAGTGTCAAACTTCCAAAAGAACTTTGGTCAACGCAAAGAAATTCCAATTTAATTAAGTTGATCAAAACTAAAATTTGAACTGAATAAAACAAAAGAAGGCATGGTTCCAAAGTTCATTAAATCTATACTACAAGGAATGAGTTCTTTTGATGGGTCTCCCTCTTTCGTTCTTTTCCATAGTTGTGACTTGCATTTGATGTAAAGTCAAATTGGCAATGCGGGAAAAATTTTCTAAGCCAAAACTAAATCATAACTTGTTTTTTTGGAAAGTCAAATCGCGCAATGCGGGGAATAATTGCTAAGCCAAAGTCAAATCGCGTCAAAGAATTGCTAAGTCAAATCTAAATCATAACTTTTTAAAAAAAAGTCAAATCGCATCAAAGAATTGCTAAGCCAAATCTAAATCATGGCTTGTTTTTTTGGAAAGTCAAATCGCGCAATGCGGGAAATAATTGCTAAGCCAAATCATGACTACTTTTTTTAAAGTCAAATCGCGTCAAAGAATTGCTAAGTCAAATCTAAATCATGGCTTGTTTTTTGGAAAGTCAAATCGCGTCAAAGAATTGCTAAGATAAATCTAAATCATGGCTTGTTTTTTGGAAAGTCAAATCACGCAATGTGGGAAATAATTTCTAAAGAATTGCTAAGTCAGATCTAAATCATGGCTTGTTTTTTTTTTGGAAAGTCAAATCACGTCAAAGAACTGCTAAGCCAAATCTAAATCATGGCTTGTTTTTTTGAAAGTCAAAATCGGAAATAATCGCAAAAGAATTGCTAAGCCAGATCTAAATCATGACTTGTTTTTTTAGAAAGTCAAATCATGTCAAAGAATTGCTAAGCCAAATCTAAATCATGGCTTGTTTTTTGAAAGTCAAATCACGCAATGTGGGAAATAATTGCTAAGTCAAGTCATGAAGTTTTTAAAGTCAAATCGCGTCTTGGTTTGGAAAGTGAGTTTTTGGAAAGTCTAATCGCGCAATGCGGGAAATAATTGTTAAGCCAAATCACGTCTTGTTTTTTTTGGAAAGTCAAATCGCGTCTTGGTTTGCAAAGGGAGTGCGTGTATGCCTCGTGTGCTGGCGGCAGCGACAGGTACGGGGTGCCGGTAGAAAGGAGTTGATGAAAAAACATTTTGGCGAAAAGTAATTTGTAACGTCGAAAAAATGGGTCTTCCCCCTCAATTTTGTTCTACAAATCATTTTATATGGGTCTAACCGCCCCTTTCGTCAACCATTTGAATAATTGGTAAGCCAAATCACGTTGTGTTGGAATAATTGATAACCAAATCACGTTGTGTTTTGGAAAGAAATACAAGCAGCATGACATGTTTTTTGAAGGAATTTTGGAGAGTAATAGGTAACCAAATCACGTTGTGTTTTTTTGGAAAGGCTTAGCGATCGAGGTCGGTGGCCTCGGTGACGCTATTGCGTTTACGTCATTACCATTATCACATGTCAATATGGATGACAATGATCTATAAATCACGCACCAATATGGGTTTGCACTAATCACGCATCACTATGTTTCATTGCTTTCCAACACGTGTCAATGCATATTGCCGTTGGCGATTCTCTGACGCCATGTTTCCCCAGCCGAGAGAGGTAGCTACTGATTTCTCCTCACCCCACTACTGGATTTGATAGCTTTGCCGAGAGCGCGGTGCTCTTGGCAAAGGCCCAATTACTCTCGACAGCGCGTCGAGAGGAAACCCTCGTGAAACCGCACTCACACTGGGCCGGCAGGGCCTCTTGCCGAGAGCCACGTCAGATGCTCTCGGCACACGTGTGCCGTGAGGCCACATGGCTCTCGGCAGAGAAAGTTTTTCCAAATAAAAAAAATCAATCCCAACGGCCCCGCCGGCTAGCACCGCCGCCCCCACCGATCGGCTGCCGCTGCCACCCCAGCAACACCACCCCCAGCACCGCCGCCCCCACTACCCCAGCCGTGCCGGACCACCCTAGCACCACCACTACTGCCACGACACCACCGCCATCGCCGCACGCACACCACCACCTCCGCCGCCGCCGCGCGCACACCACCACCGACACTGCCTAAAACAGAGAGAGAGGGGGGAGGGAGAGAGAGAAAATCTGGCCTCGTAGATCCTGCCGCCACACCGGGAAGAGGGAGAAGGTCGCGGTCGCACCGGGGAGGAGGAGCCCTCATATTCGGCCTCGACCGCCAGGGAAGGTCGCGCCGGGGGAGCCATTAGATCCGCCGAGGGAGGTCGACCACGGAAGTTAGCAGGGAGGAGACCTCGATCATCCGCGTCGAGCCTCAATCTCCTCCTAGGGTGAGGGATCTGAGGGCGGCTGCGGCTGCCGAACGAGGAGACGAGGAGGGCGGCGGCTGTTGGAGGTGAGGAGTGAGCGGAGGGGAGGAGGCGGCGGCTGTCACCTGGCGGCGTCGCTGCGAGAGATAGAGGAGGAGCTTGGGTCAAAGGGAGACGACGACGGAATGAGGGAAAAGGCAGGCGGGGTTGGGGGAGGGCGGCGGGGGTGGTGTTTTTATAGTTAGGGTTGCCGACTGGTAAGTGGGCTAAGTGGGCCGGCAGGATGTGGCCTTGTTGGGCTGTCTTTGCCGAGAGCCACGTCAGCTTGGCTCTTGGCAAAGAGCTCTCTTCTTGAGAGCATGGCTCTATACAAAGACAATTTTAATCAAAAAATATTTAAAATAGCAAACAGATTTGAAAATTTTCCAAAGTGTAACATGACACTGATTATGTTATATATTACTTGTAGAAATTTTTTTTTAGTTAAACTCAATTTTGAATTTCTCTAAGACTCCAAACCTAATGACCTTAGTTCAAATTCTTAGAAACTTCTCGTGAGATGTTCCAATTTCTAAACAGCGTACGTGTTCAAGTCTTCAAAACATTCTCAATTTTTTACCACAACCTCCACATATCATATCGTGAGCACTTGACAAGTTTTGTGATTTTCAAACTTCATTTTAATTTTATACAATTTTAAAATCTTTCTACCTCACAATTTTCGTCGTGATCAGAGAACTAAATGATGGGAATTTAGGTTCATTTCATGTACACGGTCTTAGAGATGTCTCATGAACATGAATATCATTTTGTCATCAACTTTACTATATAATTTAATGCACTTGCAGTTCATATCGGATGTACACGAAAAAATACCTAGGAAGAAGTAAAATCTTTAAATATAGCAAATAATGTTAAAATTATGCCAAATTTGAGCACAAGTTTTGTATAAGTGTATGTTGAGGATAGAAAAAGTTTGGAGGCAAGAAATTGATTTTTTAAAATTTCTTTGCCGAGAGCTAGCCGGTTGGCTCTCGGCAAAGAAATCTTTGCCGAGTGTTTTTATTTTGCTCTCGGTAAAGAAATCTTTGCTGACTGTTTTCTTCTTTGCCGAGAGTTTTTTATTTTGCTCTCAGCAAAGACTTCTTTGCTGAGAGTTTTTTATTTGGCTCTCGGTAAAGCTCCGGGCTATAGGCAAAGCCTGCGATTTCCGGTAGTGCCCCACGATATCGTTGCAGTCTTGATTTTTAGACATGTGCGATACTATAAATTTTTTTTTATGATTCTAGATATGTGCGGTACGCACATTTTAGATACTCGGGGGAAAGCGAAGGGTCTTGTGTCTTCTTTTCTAAAAAAAGAAAATAATGCGTCTTGTGAGACTGCCATGTGGGGCCAAAGTTGCTTTATTCTTGAATGCGATATGGCCAGGTAGACTGCACGACTCAATTGGTCATGCCGGAGTGTCAACGCAAAGAAATTCCAATTTAATTAAGTTGATCAAAGCTTTTAAATTTGAACTGAATAAAACCAAATAAGGCATGGCTCCAAATAAGTTCATCTATCTATACTATAAGGAGCGAAGACAATTGAAAACTTTTCTCACCCAAATCGAACCCGTCTTACCCCTCACGCCGGACCCACCCGTCACATGTTTTTCGAAGTGGATAAGGTGGAAGGACTATGAAGTACCAAAAAATCGCAATTTGGAGAGTGTTTCAGCCAAAAATCGCACTTTTTTCTCACCCACCGCGCTCCTACCCACCCTATGTACCCGCGTCGGGCCCACGCCCACCAGATGGTCCCGCCCACGCTTTATGCGTTTTTCCGTCGAGCCCTCCATGGCAGGCGAGTCGGCGCCACGCGCCGAGGTCGCCGAGGCGCGCCGCCGCCGCCGACGCCGCCGAGTCCCGCCCGCCGTCGATGGATCGCAGGTCGAGGCGAGGATGGCGGGGAGGTCCAGCGCCGCCGTCCGAGAGCAGGGAAGGCCGCAGCGGCGCCCACGCCGACCACCTCCCGGCGGCGAGGGAGAGGGAGTCGAGTGCTGGGACCCCACTACTGACGGCGCGGATCGAGGGGCAGGAGGCCGCCTCAAGCCCGTCCGCCTCCACGATACGGCCGTCAAATTGCCGGCGAGAGGACGGCGGAGGAGGGGCGGGTCGCTCGGTCCTTCGTCGTCGTACACTACGTGAAAACCTCAAATAGGTCACGCAGCATTTGTAACGGACCCTTAACACCCGTTACATGCACCCACATCTGTAACGGTTGTTACTTGGCGCGTTACAGATAAGCGCGCGAGCCGACCACAGGGTTGGCCTCCGCAACGCCCGTTACCAATGTGGACTTCTGGTAATGGTCTTCTTAAACGCCCGTTACATGAATTCTTTATAACGGACGTTAAATAGAGCCCGTTACACAAGTTAAACCTATCGGTAACGAGCTAAAGTCCGTTACTGATCAACACCCTATCGATAAGCAGAACATTTAAGTCCTTATGATCACTGTGCTATAAAGTCCGTTACCGATGAGCATTTAACGCCCGTTACTAGTTTGAGAGCCCAATAATTAAAGTCTGAGAGCACTCAACTGCCGTGAAGCGGGAGCGACGATGAACAAATGAGACGGAGGTTTGTTAATCATCGTCTCCTTTGAGTCTCGTCTCATTGACAGTCAACTCGATCCATCTCTCATTACTTCCATTTCGACATACAAGCACAATCAACACACATATCTTCTGAGACAAAACAGACATCATAAGAGAGATAACTTGTCCACAAAGATGAAGATAACATGTCCACAGGAATAAAGATAATTATTACAAAAGGTTAACTTGTCCATATCGCTAGGACTTAACTTGTCCATCACATTATTTACTATGGTCGTGCTATCTGACCATACACATCAACAAAGGCATGCCCCTTAAACATCCACAAAAGTATGGCTACTGACTCTGCACATCAACAAGCTTGAACTAGATCATACCCCATCAAGATTGGCTCTTTTTGCAGCCTCTTCGTAAGCAACCAAGGATTCTTGAAACCCTTCGAGCGCACCTTCAATGGGCTCGAGATTTTGTTCAGTAGTATACTTGTACCTCCTTATGTGCTTAGCCTTTTTGATGAGGATGTTCACTTCTTTGTGATTTTTCAAACTCGGTTTCACATAATCCCGGACATTAAGGTTAAGAAGTAACTCAAGCTCTGCTCGCGACTCAAAGAGTTTTGCCTGAAACAGGGTTAAACATGGTATAATAACAACATAGTTAATTCAGAACTAATTTACCTCAGAACTTGGAGCAGTATAGGAACAGTCATAGGAAAATTATATAAGAACTTGAAAATTATCTTAGGCTTCATAGCAGGGTGTGACAAGTAAAAGCAGAACTTAGTTCGGAACTGATTTGCCTCGTAACTTGGTATAAGATCATGACAAGCATGGAAGTCATCATCATAGGCACTAATTAACTTTATGAAGCTCAAGCTCAAGCTACCTTAAGCTCCATCTATAGAACAAGTAAAAAGGCGGTGAGATTCGAGAAACTTGCCTCGCGCCGCCGTGGTCGTGTTGCAGTCGAGATGAGGTCCTCTACACCTTCTTCGCCGCCTCGACACCTCTTCATAGTTGCGACACTTGTGCTCGCATAAGCGTGAGGCAGGCCCTCGCCCACCGCTGCCCCTCGGCACGCTCCTTCTTGCCGCTTGGCCCTCGTCGAATCAAGAGGATCTAGTCGAGGACCCTCGTCTCAAAGATTGGGTTCACTCCACCGCCGCTTGGCCCCTTTCCGACGCTCATCGTCATCTCCCTCTTCGCCGCCATCTCACCGGCACGCGCGCCGATCCAGTTGCGGCACCGCTTCGCGTTCCGGTTCTCCTCGATCCCGGGTGCACGGGTCGTCCCGCATTGCTGGCCCCTCACCGCGCTCATCGCCGCCTCTGTCTCCACGCCTCCTCTCACGCCTCCTCTGAGCTTTTTTTTAAGGAAAGTACTGTGCTTATCCATTCGGAAAGAAGGGGGCGGTTGGATATTCATTTTGCACCCTTTGACTTTTACAAATCACATTTGATCATTGGTCTTATTCAAAAAATTTGTGAAAATGTAGAAATAATTATGATATACTTAAAATATATATTATGATAAAACATGTCATAGTAAAATAAATAATACTTTCACAATTTTTTCAAATAAGACGAATGGTCAAACGTGAAGCACGGAAGTCAACAAGTGTAAATATTTGGGATGGAGGGAGTAGTCAATGCCGACGCGGGTTAGCAAACCCGCGTTGCTTTGTTGGCTGGTGCGCGGGCAATGGTTACCTTCTTTATACTAGGCTGCTGATGCTTTTTTTTGAAATGACACTTAATTGCTTCCCTAAAAAATTAGGGCCCATAAAGCAGTACCTAAAAATTAATAAAAATACTAACAATTCATAGTTTTTTTAAGAATCGAACAACTCATAGGAGTAGTTGGCCATTTGGTATTTTGAATAAAATATGAACAACACACGCCTCCTTGTGACCACATGACTCTTTTGTGGCCAAGAGCTCGAGCGGACACGGGTTCGAGGCGTGATGTCAGCCTGACGGTTCGCCGTCTTGTCAATATAAATCCCGGCCGGTCAAGAACTTCGTTAACCGTGGCACCAAGAAAACCCCAGCACCACCGTCTCCGGTCACCAAGAAGTGAATCCAAGAGCTTCTTCTTCCTCAAGCACGCGCATGGCGTCAAGCGAGCCATCCAGGAAGCGGGGGAGGAAGGAGGTGCCGCCGCCCCCGCCCGCCGAGCCTGAGAAGGTGCCGCCGCCCCCGCCTGCCGAGCCCAAGGAGGTGAAGCCGCCCCCGCCCGCCGAGCCCAAGAAGGTGCCGCCGCCCCCGCCCGCCGAGACTGAGGAGGTGAAGCCGCCCCCGCCCGAGGAGGTGCCGCCGCCTCCGCCCGCCGAGGTGAAGCCTCCCCACCCGAGGAGGTGAAGCCGCCCCCGCCCAAGGAGGTGAAGCCGCCCCGGCGCAAGGTGGCGCTGCAGCCCGTGGCGGCCGTGGCGTGCTGCACTAAGTCTTGAGGACGCCTCTGGTCAGCCGTTGTTCCACGAGGCTTCTTCGTGAAGCTTGAAGGTGGCCGTTCATCTCGGGGTCCAACCACCCAGTCATCCGCTGCAGACGACCGTGAAGGATTACGCTTTCAAGATCAATGTCTTGGTTGGGGACCTGGAGAGAGGAGTGCTCTCCCCCGTCGACGACGACGGCGGCGACGACGACGGCGACGATGGCGGCCTCGACATCTCCGGCTTCGGCTCCAGCTCCGGCTCCGACTCCGACTCCGACGGTGGGGCTCCTCCGGCGACTACCGCTAATTAATTTGTTCCTCTGTTAATGTGTTCTTCCAGTGTGCTTGTTGAACTTGTGATGGACTAGTAGATCCTCTGTTAATATGTTCCTCCTATGTGTATGTTGAACTTGTGATGAACTAGTAGATCTAAGAGACGCGGTAGATCAATCCATGTCTCCTATTTTGGAAGGCATTGCAATGTCTATGGTAGCAGCTTACAATGAATTGCAATGTGTATGCCAGAAGTTTGTTACTCTGTTTGTGTCATTATATGGCAGCAGTTCACAGTGAATTGCAATGTGTATATATGCCAGACTTATGCCAGAAGTTTGTTACTCTGTTTGTGTCATTATATGGCAGCAGTTCACAGTGAATTGCAATGTGTATATATGCTAGACTTATGTCAGAAGTTTGTTACTCTGTTTGTGTTAATAATCCACATTTCCTTTGCCTCGTCTGCAATGAAATGTCGCAGATGAATTGATGAATTTTGTGATGTGTGACACATTAAGATTTGTGACCCAATTGTCATTCCATCCATTCTTCATTCATACATTTAAGTTTGTCATATGTGACAAATTTTTTCATTCTTCATCCACACAGATGAAGCAAAAGTACCACTTTTAACATCGTAATTACTTCTTGCAGCATACATCCCTAGTAAACATCCAAATACTACACAAACAACCCACAATAATCAAGTTCATCTTCCGATCACATTGTCCATCTTCTCCTCCAAAGGCTTTCTTCCTCCGCTTGTCCTCCAAGCTTGCCTCGCCGCCGCTCCCAATTTGACATTCCACCGAATCAACTACTTCATCGACCGCCCCGGTTCGCCTCGACGGTCGAAAAACAATGACGCCAAAGATCCTTCAACATCTCGGAGATACTCCTTGTGGAAACGATAAAATCCACAATTCTTGGCGTCGCAGAATCAAAAGCACATAAGAACCCTAACTCGATTTGGGAGACACAGCAGACTACTCACCGAGTTCCTTGCACACTTGAAATAAAGACGACCGTGGTTTTCACCTTCCTTCGCGCCGCCTCCACCACCCGAGCCATACCACAACCGAGCAAGGGACCGGTGGAAAGCCGCTTAGCTCACCGATCGGATCCAAGCCGATGGCTCGGCAACCTTGAACCACGCCTCGCACGCGTGCACCTCCAGACGAATCGGCGAGTGCGACATGTGCGCGACGACGGAAAGGACGGGCGGGCGGCGATGGAGCTCGATCGGGAAGAAGAAGGGGCGGGTCGGGCACCGGGCGGATGCATATTCATTCAGAAGGGCATTTTGATAATGGAGCACTTGTTGGCGGCGATGGTTAGTGTACCACCGTCGGGGCGGATCGGCCGAGGCATTCGGACAATGGAGCACTTGTTGGCGGCGATGGTTAGTCTACCCGCATCGCCTTTGCCGGTCGGGCGGGGCTACGGTTATCTTTTATATAGGCTTCCGGCACGGCGGCGTGGGCGACACTATTTTTTTCCGAATTGAAACTTGCTTCCCTCAAATATTATACCTCATAAACAGCACCAAAAAATTCGTAAAAAATACGAACAATTCATAGTTGGTAATTTAGTATTTGAATAAAATATCAACAGACCACACTTGTCTAACCAAATTTCTTAAAATTAGATTTTTATCTCTTGTTTACGATATAATAATTATAATAACATCTTAGTGTGTTCTAAAAATTGTAAAAATTGACTTGGCAACATAATTGAAGTCCCTAAGCTTGTCTACAAAAATTCAAATGGTTTCGAAAATGGAAGATTATACTTGTGTACAAATGTTCATCTCTCACATAGTTTCTTAGAATGTTACTTCAACATTGAAGTTTTCCACACTTTAAAACATGTTCGAACTCATATGCATTTGAAATTTTAACATAACCTTATGTTCACCATAAGATTACGAAATGCAAAGTTTAATTAGTAATGGTTGTGTAAAACAAATATTATTTATATGTTGTACTTATAAGGAACAATATAAGGTGTATAAACAACATCCAAGAAATGGAATTACATATGAAAAAATGTCATAAATGAATAGATGTTGATTTTAGAAAAATTCAGAAACAAATATCATCAAATTTGGATTACGGTTGACGGAGAAAAACGTGATACAAAATTTGATTGCAGATTAAAAGGGGAAAAGCAAACTGTTCTTCATTCGAACAGACCTGGCCCCGCCCCTTCATTGGCGACGAGTGTTTGTTAATCATCGTATCATTTGCGCATCCGAACCTTTTTAATAAACGCCCGCCCGCCTTCTATCCCCTTCTCTCCGCCTTCCTTCTCGCCTCCTCCTCGTCTCGTCGCAGTGGATGGCCCGCGACTCTAGGGGAGAGGTTCGCAATGAGGAGGCCCGCGCCACGTCCCCGTCGTCTTCCTCGGTGCTGTCCGCCGCCCCCGCCAAGAGAGTGAGGTTCCGCGGTGACGAAGAGAGGAGCCGTCGCGCGCCTCGTGCGTCTTCCTCGGCCCATGGAAGAGGCCGGTTCTTCGTCGGCCCGGGAGGAAGCCGTACACGCGCAAGGGCCAAGTTGGCGGACTCGACGCCGCCATGGAGAGGCAGGGTTTTTTCCTCAACGCGAAGGAAGAAGCGGTCCACGCGCATTGAGGTGAGCGCGGACTCCTCCAGCGACGACCCGGGCAGAAGAGTGGTGCTGGTAGACCTCATCTCCTCCGTGACGACTCCAACAACTCCGGTGACGACTCGCAACAACTCCGGTGACGATTCTGAAGACCATGAGGCAAGTTCTGAAACCATCACGCACGAGATTTGTCCTTGTACCTTCACATCTTCATTGATCAATTGTTCTAATGCATCAATTTCTATTTGTTGTAGGAAGTTGTTGCACATGACATTGACAGGATTTGGACTGAAATCAACAAGCTCAAGGAATCGGCTAAAGAGAAGCAGGCAAGTTTTGAAACCAGTTAGAGCTAAAACAGCTTTCTTGTAAATTACAACTGTTATGAAGCTTGCATCAATATAATTTTTTCCTTTGTTTTAGGACCGTGCTGTTACTCGGGATGACATTGACTACATCTGGAAAGGAATCGACAAGCAGGATGAGCAGCTTAAAGCCGCACAAAAGAGGCAGGAGATTGAACTTCTAAAGAAGAATGCTGAGCTGGCAGAAAGAGTTGCAAAACTAGAGACAAGGCTAGCTGAACTTGAGGCAGCAGCACAAAAGAAGCCATCTAGCTAGCTAACTAGTTCTCTTGCAGCAACAATCTAGGTTTGTGATGCGCCCAGCTGATGCAGTCTTATTTTGGTGATGTGCCTCACGATGCATGTCAGATGTGAATATGTTTGTTATGAGTTAGTTTGCTTGGTGATGTGAACTACATTACTCGTTTTAAGGCCCACACAAGCCCACTCGCGCTAGGTTAGTAGGGAAGGATGCCTCCCTCACGCAGTCTCCTCCCACTCTCCCTCGCACCGCCGCCATTTTCTCCCTCGCCGTCCCCCTCACCTCCCCCCACGCCGTGACCCGCGCTACACCCCTTCGCTGAGACGCGTGCCACACCATGCTCGGCGCGACGCGCACCACACCTCTGACAGCGAGATCTAGAGGAGGAGGGACCCAGCAGCGGCGGCGGTGACGACGACGACTAGAGGAGGGATCCGAACGAAGGCGACGACGACTAGGAGGAGGAGGAGGAGGGATCCAGCCACGAGGTCGACGCGAGGATGAGGACGTGGCGGCGAGCAGGCAGCGACGAGGAGTAGAGATCCCTCCGCTCCGGCAGTGCGAAGGTCAGTGGCGAATCTAGGATTTGAGTTTATGGTATGCCGCTCTAAAAATGTCTTATACAATTCGGTAAATGCATTCTACCAGCTCGGTAATAATTGTAAAATTAACAACAATTTCAGTAATAACGTAATTTGGTATATTTGCTCGAGTTTATAGAATTAGGCCAAGTGCGCTTTTGCAGCACACATGCGTTCAGATAATCAAGTATACAACATATGCGTGCGTATGGTTTTCTTTTTATATAAATGCGTATAAATATACTTGTACTTGTGGGAATTGCAGGGTATGCCGTGGCTCCTTTGTATAAGTACATGTGGACATACTTAGCTGTCGATGGTATACATACTTAGCATTTCCCTTTAGATTGACTCTTATATTTGGTTTTGCTCTTGTTCCTATGTACATCTGCACATTCTCTCCAAGTTGAATAAGTACCTCATCAGCAACAGGCAGCCTGCATCTTGCTCTTTAAATGGTATGGTCGCTTTGCCTGAACTAATTTTTTGGTTACTGAATTTTCCATTTATGTTAATGGTTTACCAAGAACCAATGATATTACAGTGGGCTAAAGTAGTTACTGTAATTCCCTTGACTATTAATTCACAGGATAAATCTGACGAGGACTAAAGACCTGGGCCACAAGATGAAGAAGAGGGGTTATGGCAATCGCTAGTGCACAACAAGACCAGATGGGTGGGGCTCAGCGCCGAGGCAGAGCGCCAAGGACATCCACAAAGTGGCCAAGTGACACAATGATAGTCACTGAGGTCGACATAGTGGGGATGCCAAGACCATTGACTCAAAAGCGCAGGTTCAGGGCGCTTGGGCTCGTTGCTAGACAAAAGATACCTTTGAACTTGCCGGAAATCAAAGAACTAAGCAATGATGAAAAGTGGGACTTGTTTGATAAGCATGTGCAGAAACACTTGAAGTTCCAGGAAGATGCGAAACCGCAGGCATTCAAGCTTTTCTGGAAGACGGCAGCCAAGGCATGTAGACAATTCAGATTTCAGCTTAGGTGAGATTTTATCAGAAAAGGACTTGATCCATTTACAAGGCACCCGTTTATTGTCCCGAACGATGGAAGGAGTTCATGAAATAGGCAGAAACCGAGCAAGCCTCATCTGCTAGTGTCAAGTTCAAAGAACTCCGAAGCCGGAACACAAGCGAGCACAACATGGGTCCAGCTGGTTATACTATGAAACTAGAACAATGGGAGGAAGAGGAGACAATTAGCTACCGGTATCCCTAACCCATATGACGCCTACCCCGACGATCGTTCCAAGAATTGGCTACGAGCAAGGAGTAAGCTAGTGATTAAAGACCGTGTTGCCGTGATAGTGTTCAACAACAAAGAGGCAGAAAAATTAGCTGCGGACATCAAGGAGAAGATTGCATGTGCAGAATCTTCAGGAATGGCAGGGCAGAGGGAGTATGATGTGCTAAGTCAGTGCTTGGGCCACCCTGAACAACCAGGTCGTGTGCGTGGTGTCTCCAGCTACCAGGGCTGGAAGTATGCATGGCCTCAGCACATCGAGATGTACAGGAAGAGGACGAAGACCGACGCATCAGTTGATACGGAAAAGATAAAGGAACAAATCAAGCAAGAACTGATGGCTGAGATGCGGATGCAGAACATGCAGATGTAGAGGTGGTGTTGTCACCAGATGGTGATGTCACCAATGTCTAATCGCGCAAGCCCTTCACCCGCCACACTGAAGAGCAGCTGTGCGTCCGCAGATAATGTAGGTTTGATCGATGTCACTGCAGAGTTGGTGACGGAGGTGCGCTATGACGATCGTACACACAAAGACCTTATAGGCATGTTGACTGAACCCACACACTGTGGCCTATGGATCACGTGGAGGGGCTTCAATGTGAGGCTGCACTTGGTCTTGTTCATCCAGAGGAGACTACGCTACAAACAGTCCCGATTCATGAAGACTGTGTTGTGGTTGAAGTGCTCGCTGTATATACTATCTTTGCGGATGAACTGTTGGAATACCCTCCTAATGACGAGGTGATGAAACTCGGACAAACTCAAGGACAGAGGTTACGTGGAGAAGGTGTCGGATTGACATCAAGGAGCACCAACATGTAAATCTCGCTTCACGTGCACTGCAGACAGATTCCTTGTAGTTCACAGACGTGACAGGTTCCTTCCTCGATGGTTCCTCCTCGATGGTTCCTCCTCCTCCTCCTCCTCCTCCTCAATCCCCACATCCGCAAGACGTTCCATTTGGATCTCCTCCTCGTCCTGAAAAACTTGCATCCCCACCTCCTCATCATCCTGAAAACACAGAAAAACTTGCATCCCCACATCCGGAAGGTACACAAAATATTCCATCCCCACCTACTCCTAGTCCTGAAAAATAGAAAAACTTGCATCCCCACATCCGCAAGAGACACCAAATATTCCATCCCCACCACCACGCCCACCACCTCCTCCTCCTTCTCCTCCTCATGAAACAACAAAACCTACACCCCCAAACGGAAGTGCTCAAAACAATCATGCCAAAGCAGGTACATCTGGGCCTAATACCTCTGTAATAGGTCCTGGTGAGACACTACTGTTACCAGTCAACCAGAGTGATGTGTTGGCTGGTGCTGATAAATCTGTCGACGACACTTCAAAGAAAGTTGTAGGTACATCTGGGCCCAATACCTCTGTAATAGCTCCTGGTGAGACACCACTAGGCAAGAAAGCCCTTGAGAAACCTTCAGCCATTTCAAATCAGCAAGGAAAGAAACTTGCCGAAAATAAAATCTCTACACCACGTACAGCAGGCAAGAAATCCCTTGAGAAACCTTCAGCCATTTCAAAGCTGCAAGAAGAGAAACTTGCCAAAAATAAAAGCTCTACACCACCTACACCAGGCAAGCAAGCCCTTAAGAAACCTTCTTCACCAAGGAAAAGGAAATTATCAAATAAAACCTCTAAGAGGCCTACTAGAAAGCGATCTAAGAGAAACACCAAGGAGACAAAGAAGCAATCCTTGGGCTATGGATAACCCAAATTACAAATTGAAAGAGCCTTCTCATCGATGGTGATCTCAAAAGGCTCCTTTTACCGTAAAGCTCCACAAATTCTACATGCAATGTGGTAAGTCAGATGATAATTCTCACATTATGGTCGCACTTCGGCCCCAGAGCAGTGCATGGCCTCCGAGATGGTCAAACGGACTCAACTACTGCAACTCGGTGATTTGTACGATCTCTTCAACTTGGATGCTTTGGATCCGACACTTCTTCACGCTTCATCCCGTAAGTTGCTTGAAAATTTAATCGCTTCTCACTAATCATTCTCTATCGAAATGTGCTTTTGCCTCACATCATCTTTACCATGTATTTTGCCTCCTTACACTTTGTTTTTTCTTACTAATAGGAATATGACTGTAGAAGTTGAGAACACGGGCGCTGCAGTTGGCTTCCTTGATCCTGAATGCCTTTGCTCGACAACGTTGAACAGCACGGATAACACTCTTGCTTTCTCTGTGTCCTATATGCTCAATGCCTTCAAACTATATGCTAAAAGAATTTCATCCTTACCGCTTATCTCAAGACGAACCCTGGATTGCAGTGGCGATCGTTCGGCGAAGGTCTACTATCTTGATTCATTGAAGACAATTAATACTAATACTGACCCTTTCGAGCGAATCATTAATGAGTAAGTTATTTCTTTCTTAACCTGCGGACGTTCCTCAACAAACTGTACAGAGTATATTAATTAATAGTGTCCTAACCATTGTTGCTTGTTTCGTTGTAGGGCTTGGGAACGTTATCGCGTAAAACAACTTCTTGCGCCTTGGCCCCTTGAAACACGTCAAAGATGTTAAGGTACATACCACTTATTTCCTTCCTGTGGAAGCTAGTACTAAAGCTTGAGTTTATTTCTTCTCGATCACCACTATTTTTCTTTGTACATTTATTGCAGTGCCACCAACAACCCATCGATCCAAACTCATGCTTCTACTGTGCCTATCACATGCTTCAATTAAAAGATAGTGGCCAACATATGGAGGTACTTTCTTGGGATCTTCATTTGTAAAACCTGCAACTGAGCACAGTTCTTGCTTATTAGCACTGCACATGTTTGGTAA
Source organism: Cenchrus purpureus (assembly GCA_022644695.1). NCBI lineage: Eukaryota > Viridiplantae > Streptophyta > Magnoliopsida > Poales > Poaceae > Cenchrus > Cenchrus purpureus. Next base: position 137,292,607 of record CP053460.1, on the reverse strand, counting down.
CCACCTATATATGTGTGCTGACTGGTGACATTGTTATATCCAGAGATTAGGGCTAGATGAGCATCCTCTCAACAAATCACTGGTCTATGTTCGTGAAAGAATTGCCACATTCCTCATGGAACAGGTGATCACAGCCGGAGGAAAATTTCATGCTGATGAAACTGTGTGGGCTCAGATTATGTATGGTGACTAGGAAATTTTTGCATTCCTCCTTGTCCATGAATTTTTGTGATATTGTTGCATTCCTCCTTGTGAGATGCATTTCCTCCTTGTGAGATGATGATGCTGAATTTTGTCATATGATGCATGTGAATTGTGGATTTCTGTGAATTTGGATGCTGGATCTAATTTCTGTGAATTTAGTCATATCCTGGCTGGTTCTGTGATGCCAAGGTGCACCGTGTTATCAGGGGTGGTTTAACGGGCGTTAATTAAAGCTCGTTACAAACACTGATCACTGAGTAACGGGCTTCAATTGGAACACCCGTTACAAACATGCCAACAAAGTAGCGGGCATCGTAAAAGCCCGTTACCAAGATCGACCGTGGGCCCTACAACGCGGCCCGTGTCCGAGACATCGAGACGCAGTTCACCACACGCCTCTCGATATTGATTTCACAAGAACGGGCTTTGTTTTGGTACCCGTTACCAAAGTTCCCTATGGGCCCAGAGAAACAGTCATTTTCACGTGACCGGTGACTAGTTGTGGTAACGGTTGTTATTTGATGCCCGTTATTTAATCTTAGTTGTGCCGAGACGCCGCATGAAATAGACGATCTCATTTCGTGACATCGGAGACGCAGTTTCATAAAACGCTGCCGCTGATGTTGAGTTCCCCGTGAACGGGCTTTGTTTTGGTGCTCGTTACGTAAAGTTCTCTGTGGGTCCAGAAACAACCATTTCACGTGACCGGTGGTTACGTGTTATCATGACGGGCATCTGCCCGCTACCTTTCTTGCCTTATTTGTAACACTTGATCGAATCGGGCGATTGCCCGCTACCAAAGGCAATCTATGCCCGCTACCAAAGCGAGTTTTTCACGAGTGGTACCGCGGCTGCAGCGAGCTGGGAAGGAGAGATGGAGCAGCCGGAAAGGAGGAGCTGGCACCGCCGCCGCCGCAGCCACACACACCTCAAGCTCGCTGAGTCACCCGCTCGCCGCCGCCGCCAGAGCAGCGCAAGAAAACTCCTCCACCGAGATGAGGTCCGGGATGCCACATCGAGAGGAGGAGGAGGAGGCCGCCGGACCATAGCCAGCTACGGCATCCTCGACTATGGGCTCCGCCAGAAGCAAGAGAGAGGCGAACGAAGTTCGCCCTCTCCTCTAGATCCATGGCGGGGCGGGCAGAGGGGTAAGCGCGTGGAGCCTGGGCGGGCGCGGAGGCAACGGCCGTGAAACCGAAGCTGGGCCAAGGCAGGGAGGCAGGCCAGGACTGAGCTCAAGGGCGCGTGGAGATGGTGGACTACCGACTAGAGGTCAACTGGGGTGCAAGAGCCGGAGGCTATGATGGGCTCGACAGCGCGAAAGTGTGAGCAGATGTAACCACTGATTCAAGATCCCGCAGTTGTTGGAACCGAGGTCTGAACGTGGAAAAGGATAGTGGAGAAAAAAATCTGGAAGAAAGAGAAGACGACTAGATGATGAAAGCGAAGACTGATGTGTAGGAAGGAAAGTAAAATAAAGAACGGAGGGATAGAGAAAACAGGAAAAAAACGGAATAGAAAAAGGAAAGGAAATAAAAAGAGTAAATTCCACCAGCGGTCCATGAAGTTGTTCCGCATTCTCACCCTGGTCCCAATACTTGTAAAACGAACAATCAACTCCCTAAATTTGTGTGGTTGTTCCACACCCGGTCCAAACTCCATATGCACGCATCCGCCTGCTGCCGTGGCTTGCCATCGTGACTCAGACCGCACAGGCGAGGGCGGCGCTTTGTGGCCGTGGAGCAGTGTCGAAGGGAGCGAGCGCGGAGGCGAGCGTGCCCGTGGCCTGGTGCACCTCCGCGAGGTCGTCCTCATCATGGAGCTTGAGGCGCTGCGGCAGCCCCACTCCTCCCCTGCCTCCCACCTTCGGCGCCAGGCAACCGCCACCCTGATGTTTGTTGCTTGCTAGGTCTTCGAAGACGCTGAGCCGCAGTGGCGCGAGGAGCTGTAGGGCTGCTGCTGTACGATGAGGTATGGGGCCTCAGCGGGCAGCAGCGGCGATCGGCTGCGGGCTGCCCGTATGCGGAAGCAACGACATCAGCGGTGGCGAGGAAGGGACGGTGCGGCGCCGTGAGCAACAAGCGGGGCGAGCGGCGAGCTGGATCCGACGTGATACGATAAGATTTATTTTGTTTTTCGAACAGAGCGCGCGACAGCGAGAGCTCGGCCGGCTCGATGGGCGCGGCGGCGAGAGCTCACCAGCTCGACGGCGGCGGGAGCTCGGCCACGGCTAGCTCGACAGGTGCGTGGGCGGGAGCTCGGTCGGCGCTGGCGCGGTGTCCCGGCTGGAGGGCACGAGCAGGAGGGTGCAACGCTCGGCAGCAACTGGGCTTGCGATGGGGCGATGGCATCAGTCAATGAGCGCCGGAGGCCACGGCAGCAGGCGGATGCCTGCAGATGGAATTGGGACCGGATGTGAAACAACCATACAAGTTTAGGGAGTTGATTGTTGGTTTTACAAGTACCGGGACCGAGACGAGAACACGGAACAAGTTCATGGACCGCCGGTGAAATTTACTCAAATAAAAAACTAAGGGTGTTGCGATCATTTCACCTCTGCTATCCAGTATTCATTGTAAAGGATCAAAGAAGTTGTTTTACCAAACATTTCATTAGTGAAATCAAAATTTAAAAAACTGCTTCATTCAAAAAGCCAAAGTCAGAGCTATTTTTGGAGACGTCATAGTCGTTCCAAGCAGAACCGAAACCATGAATGATGCATCTATCTGTGATTCCCACGAACCCACCGCTACATCCAAAACGTGGAGGCTATCAAATAAATTTGATTTACGCACAAATAATTAAAGCTATTTCTACTCCACCCGGGCAACGCACGAGCATATTTGCTAGTTAATAAAAGAAGAAAGAAGACTGGAAGATAACGTCGCATACGTCAACAAAGACTAATACATATTTTTTTAATAAACAAAAAAGTGTTGGACGCAGTAATTGACATAATTAAAATTTCGCTGGCAATCAAGGTGTAAGTATCCTCAAGCCCTGATGTCACGAACAGCAGCACGAAACTAAGTGCCGGTTTTGAACATTTCACGTACTCATTTTAATTTCAACAAATATAAATAGTCACCAATTGCGAACATTTCACGTTGGAATAATAAATCACTACCGGAATCCAAGGCTTCGCCGAGAGGAAAAATCTGAGCTCTTTGCCGAGAGCCACACAAAAAATTCTCGACAAAGACCAAAACACTCGGCAAAGAATTATTTGCCGAGAGCAAGTCTGCTGGCTCTCGGCAAAGAATTTATTTGCCGAGTGCATTTCCTCGACTCTCAGCAAAGAAATAAAAAAAATCACCTTTTCAACTCCAAACTTTTTCTATCCTCAACATACACTTATACAAAGAATATGTTCAAATTTCACGCAATTTTAGCTTTTTTGCTATATTTAAACATTTTACTTCATTCTAAGTAATTTTTTCGTAGACGTCCGATATGAACTGCAAGTGCATGAAATCATAGAGTAAAGTTGTTAGAAAAATGATATTCATGTTCATGAGACATCTCTAAGACCATGTACATGAAATGAAACTAAATTTCTAACATTTTGTTCTCTGATCATGATGAAGATCGTGTCGTAGAAAGGTTTTAAAATTGTATAAAATTCAAATGAAGTTTGAAAATCACAAATTTTCTCGAGCGCTCATGATATCATATGTCAAGGTTGTGCTAAATAGTTGAGAATGTTTTGAACACTTTAACACGTACGTTGTTTAGAAACCGGAACATCTCACGAGAAGTTTTAGAGAATTTGAACTAATGCCACCAGATTTGGAGTCTTAGAGAAATTCAAATTTTAGTTTGACTAAAAAACTTTTCTACAAGTAACATACAACATAAATGGTGCCATGTTAGTGTTGGGAAAATTGTAGATCTATTTGCTATTTTTATTAATTTTTTGATTAAAATTGTCATTGCCGACGGCTAACCCTAGCCCCCTCTCCTCCCCTCCGCCTCCTGCCACCGCCGGCCTCCCCTCCTCCAGCGGCCGGGCCACCTCCCCTCCTCCGATCCTCCTCCTTCTATGCCCGCGCCACCTCCCCTTCCCTCTCCACTCGCCCCTCACCGGCGGTGAGGAGCAGTGGCGGGGTGATGTGCGGCGGCGACGCATCTAGATGAGCAGGTGGCGGAACATCTCGAAGATCTACGTCGGTGGCGGCGTGGGCTCCTCCTCCACAGGCTCGGTGGCCCAGCCTCCTCCTCTAGGCGTGACGAGATCCAGCGGCGGGAAGTGCGGCGGCAGTGAGCCTCTCTCTCATATCTCTCTTCCCTGTTTTGTCCCACATGTGGCGGCGGTAGCCGGGCGCTGGTGGTGTCCAGGTGGCGGATCTGGATGTTGAGGCTTCCCCGGCCTCAGAACCAACGGTTGTGGTGTCCCTCCTCTGGCGAGCAACGGCGGCGGAGGCCCGAGCTCCCGGCGGCCGCAGCGGATCTGGCGGGTGAGGAGCGGCGCCGCGGCCTACTCTCCGACCACCTCACCACGGCTCCTCTCCGGCCCGACCTCCCGGCGGCGGAGGCTCGAGCTACTGGCGGCGGGCGTGACCTCCCTCATCTCATCCGGCGGACGCGGTCTCCCTTCACTTCCTCGCCTCCGCCGGCCCCCTATCCTCCCTCCCCAGCATGGCCTCCTCAGTTGTCTCGCCCTCCCTCCCCCTCTCTCATTGGCGGCAGCGAGCCGGAGGGGCTGCGGTGCCTGGCCGGTGGGCCCGCTGCCCTAGGGATTTCTTTTTTTTTGTTTTATGAAAAAGTCTCCCCGGAGAGGGAGCCCACTGGCTCTCGCAAAGAGCCCTTCGCCGGCAGAAATGCGCCGAGAGGCCTTCGCCGAGAGCAAGCTCTCGGTGAAGCTTCGAGAGAATCGCCCTTCACCGAGAGGATGGCTCGCTCTCGTGAAGGCTCGGAATCCAGTAGTGCTTGGGGGGTGTTGGCAAGCATTCGAGCAGTACAACTTCAGTGCTCTCATCATTGACAGAACCAAAACAAGGAACCAACATTTCACGTGCCCAATATTTTTTTCAACAAAAATAGATAAAAATAGGCATCAAACTGTGAACACTTCACGTTGGAGTGAGGGGTTGGCGAGCACTCGAGCAGTACAGCGTCAGTGGTTCTCATTTTCCACAGAACCAATACAAGCAGGAATCCCAGAAACCCCGACATAAAGATATTAGGCGCTTAAAGTTTTTAAGGACGATCGATCATCCAAGCATCCTTCATATGTACGAACAACAGCAAGCATGAAGCATCAGGATGGTAGCATTGCAACAACACATTATAACGGTATGCCAGAAGTCCAAGTGCAGCATATTGCGCCATCACCAGAGGATTTTAGATTACAAACAAAAAAGTAGCTGGTGCTTGGACTCAAGAGCTTGCCCACAATATGCTCTTGACAGTTTCCTCTTGACCAAGAAACCCACAAGGCCACAACTGAGCATCGGTTTTTTTGTCAAGCACTTGATGCAGCTGCTCTTGATCCCTGACCTATAGCAGTCGCTCCTAATGCTGTAGATGGGCTAACAACTTAATATTAATACACTAGGCCACAAACGATTTGTGTTGGCGGGTAAAAAGGGTCTTTGCTGGCGGGTGGAGCGCCTGCCAGCGACCTTGTGCCAGCACAAATCGTCTCAGTGCTGTGCTGGCGGGCGCTTAAGTCGCCCGCAAGCACTGAGGTTTTTCGGGTCGTCACTTAAAAACCGAAAATAAACAGCAAAAAAACTTTTTTTTATAGGAGGGACCCCACTGGCCAGCCACCCACCCGTCGCAAGTCGCGCATTTTTTCGCGTAAAGTCGCGACGCTCCGCGGTTGCCGTGGTTCGAACCCGTGACCTCTACCTCGTGCGAAGCCTCCTCTACCACTGCACCACACACTCAAATGCGTCCATATGCAGTTTTGGTTCTACTCATACTATACAACACCGAGTGTAAATCAGTTTTTTGAGGTACTAAACGGATTCAAATTAAAAACTTGTCAACTACAAAGTTTCTTAACTTTCTTAGATCTACAACTTTCGTGTTGGGAGTTTTTCCATTTGAGGTCATTTACGAAATTTGAATTTCAAATTTGAGAGATTCAAATTTGAATTTCATATGATTTCAAATAAAAAAGTGTAAACTACAAAGTTTCATAACTTCTCAGGATCTACAACTTTTATGTTGATAGTTTCTCCATTTGAGACCGTTTGAAAAATTCGAATTTTTCAAGTGGCTGTGTCCATCTGTGCTGGCGGGCGACATAAGCCACCCGCCAGCACAAATGGTCCATTTGTGATGGCGGGTGGCTTATGTCACCCGCCGCCTTCTCTTTTCATCGCTGGCGACATAAGTCACCCGCCAGCACAAATTGGACCATTTGTGCTGGCGGGTGACTTATGTTGCCCGTCAGCACTAGACCTTCACTGCTGGCGGGTGTAAAGCCGACGCCCCTTTCACCATAGTGCTGGCGGGTGCCAATTACACCCGCCAGCATGCTAATTTCTGTGTGCCAGTACAAATCGTTTTTGGCCTAGTGATAACAACCTCTCACACATAACAACTTCAATGCGCTAACAAACGAGCTTGGAAAAAAGCAATGAAAATGTGCTGCATACACTATCATGAACAAGAAGTAGGTGCCAATAATTGTGAACATTATTTCACGTGTTCCATTTTTATCACATAGATATTTTCTCATGAGTACATATAGTGCAGAGTACGGCAGGAGTTACCACCTCACAACAAGACAAATAGTTAATCGGCTGACAAATTTAAGAGAAGCAACCCCTACAAAATGGGCAACCCCAGAAGAGATTTGCCCAACGATGAAGCTTGCTGTAGTCAGCACTACTATTAGTCCAAGACCGAATTTACCCTTCAACAAGAAACCTGCTGTCAGCCCGCATTTGAGAAGTGAGGTGAACTAGGCCAGATCGACAAGCCCAAAAGAACTTGAGAGAGATGACAAAGCTAATAAGTTAAAATGATGCGATCCCTTAAAGGAAAAAGGCACAAGCGTAACACCTTAAGGCCGAAAAAGTAAGACCATATCACCAAGCTCCTGAATTCCTGATGCTCTAGAGCTGCCTCATCAATCACCATAAAGCTTGCATTATTCATTATATGACACATAATACCTTGACCAAGAAACCCACACAACCGAGCATCTTGTGTCTGTCAAGCACTTGGTGCAGCCGGTTCCTCACCTGTAGAACCTGCTCCCAGGGCTGCAGAAATACAAAAAATTTTGAAAATATCATTAGCAGGTCGCCCACAATGAATATTTGCTTATAACCAAACACAGTCAAGCAGATATCAAGATGTTTTCCACCAAGGGCTATGCCCGAATTTCATTACCGGAGCAACGAAATTACAGAGTCACAAAGTTCACGTAGTACCGCCAGACAAACCTAACCAAGCAACAAACAGGGTTGCACGCATCGGAAGGACCGAGCACATAGTCGCAGATATCAAGATGTATGCAGACATTCAGAACATGCAGATATATCAAGACATGCGCAAACATTCATGCATTCAGAGCACTTGGACAGCATGAGATGCAAACAGTCATGTTGAGAATTCAAGTGCCTACAAGCTGCAGCTATACAACCTGGGATGAACCTGAACACATGCTCACACTGACCGAATCAGAGCTAAGTGATGCGCAGATAATAACACTACAGACTAGATATCTCAGGTGTCAAGTAATGACTTCAGTAGGTTCTACAGTCATGAGCACGCATCTTTTTTGCATGACATATGTATAATAAGCAGATATATCACAGTTTTACTACTATCTCAATCTTTTAAACCCACTAAGCTTGAATACTGATACCGTCGTAATAATGACGTCCCTGCTTCCATGTTTATACTAACAAAAGCATCAAAAGTTCTAAGCATTATTGGCAACTCATAAATAATTGAAACCTGAACATGGAGTGCAGAAGCTGATATAGGGAACAATACTGCAGATGCCATGGTCCTCCTTGCATGCCTCTGCCTCCAAGACCTTCCTTACTTGGCCAGATGCTAGATGAAAACTAAATAACCCTTTAGACGTCCAAAAAGTGAAGACTCCAACACCATGGGCAAAGCCAACAAAACAGATGGAGGGCGCCTCGACGGAGAGCAGCTTCTTGAGGTCAATAACTCTGAATTCTGTCCATCCCATGTCTCCGTTGCTGCGACTCGCTTCCATTGACCAGAGGGAGAGCATGGCGGCCGAATCCAGTATCGCAACTCCCAGGCCACCATCCTCTAGCATCATAAGCGCAATATCGTCTTCATGCTCCTGCAATGGAGGTAGGTCAACCACAGATGTTTCTCTAGTGTCCAGATCATACCCAATGATCCTTCTGCCATAATCGATGCAGAAGTAGAGCGTGTTCCCTGCAAGTGCAGTGGGCTCCATATCGACATAGTCCGCGAAGACCGAAGTGACACGGGCCGGCTTGCTCCACGAGCCATCCTCCGACGAGTACACGCACAGGTACATCGCGCCGCCGTCGGTTCCCAAGGAGACGACGATGAACGGCCCGCCGCGGCAGTCGAGGTGGTCGCAGGCGGCGCCACCGCGCGGCGCGCAGAGCACGGCCGCGTTCCAGGAGATCCAGATCCGGCGCGAAGGGGGAACCTTCCGCCGGTCGTCCGTCACGGGGTCCCACACGACGAGGTCGGTAGGCCCCGAGGCGCGGAAGTTCCATTTGCTGCGGAACTGGAGGAGGACGCGGCCGTGGCGGGCTTCGAGCGCGCGCCAGCAGCGGCCGGCGGCGCGGTCGGGCGGGACGAGGAACGAGGAGGTCGGGACGAACCGGGACACGCATGGGCCTCGGTGGCTGCGGCAATTTCCGCTGTTGTTGCAGAGGAAGCCGAGCAGGGGCGGCGCGCGGTGGAGCTCGTGGAACCGGCGGCGGAAGCGGGGGCCCGAGACGAGACGACGCCAGGGCCAGCAGACGAGCGCGGCGCGGACGAGGGTCGCCGGGTCGTCCGCCGGGATGCGGAGGAGGATCTCCTCGACGAGCTCCTCCATCAGCTCCGGCGGCGGCGGCATGACGCTGATCGGATGGGCTTTGGACGCCGGCGAGCGAGGGTTTGCCTTTGTTTGGTCGGGGGGGATTTTTTATATATATATTTAATTTTCTTCGATTTTACGAAAATAAATAGTCGGATTCAACATTGGCAGAAATAGCCACGAACCGCCGTTTGAAACGGCAGTTGGATCCCTGCCGCCGTTTCAAACGGCGGTAGGAACCTACCGCCGCCTCAAACGGCGGTAAGTACCTGCCGCCGTTTCAACTGGCGGTAGGATTGCAACAGTGGCGGCAGGGCTGGTATGGGTGGCGGCAGGCTGGCTGGCAGCTATCGCCAGTTGAAACGGCGGTTTAGGTTTTGTTTTCGGTTTTTTTCTTTTTGGTTTTTTGGTTTTTGTTTTTTCTCAATACTATAAATGGGAAATAACAGGCAACTGAATACGAAAATACATAAAATAATTAGAACAAACAAAGTATTGTACACGACAAGTGTCCAACGGTGCTCCTTCCTCCTCGCCGCTGCCGCCGCCCTCTGTGCAGCCCTCGTGTGGTGGGTTGGGTACGTGAGGGGGTCGCGTGAATGGCGTCGCGCCTCCGACCCGGCTCGGGGCGGTGTCGCTAAGGGAGCACCGAAGGGCGACCCCCCTCCGGTCGCGCTCGTGGAGTCGCCGAGCCCGACGGACGGCCTCCTCGGCCGGTGCTGGAGTCGCCAAGCCCGGCGGGCGGCCCCCCCGTCCGGTTGCCCGCGCCTCCGCCTCCACCGACGCTGTCACATCCAACGCCTCACCTGCACGTCGTGTCGAGTCGTGGAAGTCCTCCATCATCGTGGCCGCCGCTCCTGCGTCCTGCGTCCGGTGGTCGGGTCACGGGCGGGGCTCTGTGTACCACCGATCTCGTCGGCGGTGCCGCCCAACAAGTCGTTCAATAGAAACTCCAGCGGTGGTGTGTCGCCAGTGTAGTAGTCATCCGGGCAAGTGTCAAAAGCGATGGTTGCCGAATAGATGGCTCAAACACCCGCCGAACAGTGGCTCAAACACCGCCGCGCTAAACCGGTGAAGCTGCTGTCCACGACGAAGGCCCCGGTCCCATAGGTATCGGTGGTCTCTCTATAAAAATATTTGATCGTCATGGACCAAAATATGGCGTGGTCTCTCTAGATAATATAAATAGCAACAAAAAATATGTACTTGTGGCGTAGAAAGCACTCGGCTTGTAGGTACGGAGCGGGCGCAGTGGGCGCGATCGGTGGACGTGTCGAGGACGAGGGTGCCTGGTATGAAGCTGAGGTGGAGGCACAGCTGCTGGAGAAGGAGGGGTGGCGGGGAAGGAGGTAACCCTCGTCGTCGCGGAAGTTCACCGCCTGCATGATCCGCTGGCTCAGGCCCACCATCTTCTGCAGCTCTATCCGTATCCGATCCAATGACAACTGGTCCATCGTTGAGCCCACGTGTTGGGCCAGGTGGTACATCTCCCGAGCTGTGTCGTACTGTCAAGATCGGACGGATTGTTAGTACAACAAAACTTTAGAGAATGTGACTTAATTTGAATTAATGCAAAAGAACTTCCTAAGATGTTGTGGGGATCTACGTCCGACGCCGGCACGAGGTCGATCACGAGGATCGGGGACGTACGTCACGTGCATCCGGGTCCGCGTCGTGTACCACTGCAGGTACGCTCTCCAAGTGTCGTTGTCGTGTAAGTGCGGCTCGACGACGACGTTCTGCACGGCGGTCGCCCAGCGCCAGTGCATTGTGCGCTTCCCCAAAAAAGGGGCCGAAGTCCTCAACCCCTTCCTCGTCCACCTACGACAAGAAACAGCCAATTGGTCAGCAAACTAACTTTCTTCACTCGTCCAAGGAAGCAATTTAAGTTTGCAATGAACTTACAGGTGCACGGACGGGTCGACGGTGTGCAATGGGCACTGGAGAAGCCTGGTAGAGGCCGAACTGCCTCAGCACACGCTCGACGTGGTACTCCTCGACGTACATGTCGTGGACGAGCGGCGTCTTCGTCATCAAGAAGTCACGGTCCCGCAAGCAGTGGACGAGAGACTCGGTGCACGCTGCGGCAACCAAAGGCGTCGGTGTACGGCTGCCAGATAACCTCGCAGTCGGTGAGGGTGTCGATCTGGCTGACGAAGTCCAGGTACGACCTCCTGGTCTACTCCGTCCAAGAGAGCTGCAGACAAGAGAATGAGTTAGCTTGACGAATTGCATTACTTTCAGATAGCTAATGAACAAAGTTAGCTCGCGAACACGCACGGCACCACATCGACCCCATGGTCGGCTGTCTGCTGGTCGTGCCCTCCTCCGGCTCCGATGCGGCGATCGGTCGACCGATGGCGGCCAAGCGAAGCCGCTTCGTAACTCCACAGTGCAGCGAAGAGGGCATTCGAGGAGGATCGGGTGCCGTCTTGGTGCGCCCGGTGCACTGAGCCCACATCGCCAGCGGCCAAAACCGCAGCGCCCCAGTTGATCTGGGGCATCTCCTCCATGGTGGCGTCGGCGATCCTCCGCGCGTGAGGGATCAGGAACCTCGACACCGCGTCCCGGGACCAGCGTCACGTGGCGAGCGGTCACAGCAGTGCGCCTCCAAGTGCCTATTGCTCGTGCGCTCGTTGCGTCCCTCATGAACGAGGCCTGAAAAAATTCAAAATTCAGTGAGAGGCTGCAAACCGATACTATGAAAAAACGATAGGTAGAGGAACGTACGCTGTACTTGCGCAACCAAGCACACGAGGGGCCGTGGGAGTTGGTGAAGTCAGGCACCTCTGGCGCACCGGGATGGCGCACCACTACGGCGAACCTCGCGAGGAGGACGTCGCGCCACGGCTGGGGGGTCAGCAGCCCCCATGGGCTCCCCTGAGCACGGTAGCCCGAAGAGGAGGGCCACGTCCTCCAAAGTCACCGCCATCTCCCCCCACGGGAAGTGGGCTGTCGTCTCGGGCGCCACCGGTCCAGAGTCTTGTGAGACCGGTAGTGAGTCGAAGCCAAAGCGCGACCTGCGCTGCGTCGGGCGCAAAGCGGCCCGCATGAGGTCCCCCTCAACCAAGCGCGCTAGGGGAAGAAGCCCTGCTGCGCGTAGCCTACACCACAAAACAAAAATAAATATTAATTATGAATTTAAATGAGGAAATACAAAGATACGACGGTGTCGTATTACATACTCGGACACCGGTAGGTGAGCGGCATGTAGTTCCCCGGGCCTCTAAAACGCACGGTCCCTAGCTCTGCCCCGCAGATCGCGGAGTGGTAGGACCGGTGTGCCCTGTCTGTCCGCTCGTCGAAGAGCTCGGGCAGCACGTACGGCAGGGGCTCCCGAGGAGGACGAACAACACCAACAGAGGGCTGCGGACCCACCTCCTGCTGCTGAGCCATAGCTGCAAAAAATGAAATATAAAGTCACACATAATTTCTAAGCATTTCCAAAGCATTTCTATAATTTCTAAAGTATTTCTAGGAATTTCCAAAGTATTTCTACAATTTCTAAAGTATTTCTATAATTTCTAAAGTATTTGTAGGAATTTCCAAAGCATTTCTATAGTTTTTAAAGTATTTCCAAGAATTTCCAAAGTATTTCTAAAGTATTTCTGTAATTTCTAAAGTATTTTTAAAAATTTCCAAACTATTTCTACAATTTCTATGAATTTGCAAAGAATTTCTAGAATTTCAAAAGTATTTCTATAATTTCTAAACTATTTCTAGATTTTCTAAACTATTTCTAGATTTTTCTAAACTATTTCTACTATATTTACTAAATATACGAGGAAAGTAATGGAAACATACCTGATGGACACCGAAGAAGGCCACCAAGGAGGAAAACAAGCCGGTTGGTTTGGCGGTAGGACCTACCACCGTATGAGGCGTAGAGGTGGCCAGTGATCGGTCAAAGCAGCGGTTGAGGCTACCGCCCGTGTATTGGCGGTAGGTGCACGACCACGAAACCACGTGGCAGATCTCCCAACCGCCGTTTGAAACGGCGGCTGGCAGGTACTTACCGCCGTTTGAGGCGGTGGTAGTTTCCTACCGCCTTTTCAATTGGCGACAGGTATCCAACTGCCGTTTCAAACGGCGATTCGTGGCTATTTCTGCCAATGTTAAATCCGACTATTTATTTTCGTAAAATCGAAGAAAACTAAATATATAAAAAAAAATTCGGTCGTGGCCGAGGAAAGAACGTCACCTAACCACCCGAGCCCACAAACGGCCCTGTTTCTGTACATGGGCTATTGTTGCCAATCGGGCCGGCCAAGAGGTGGGGATGTCGATGTTTTAGTAATTCAATTCATTCATCGATCGCATAGTAGCGCATTCTTTAACCATTTATTATCTACTACATTTCACCATCAACCATGAATAATACTGAGTATCGCAGGCTTCCATTAAAATTCTTAGGCAAATTCAAATTCAAACTTTGCGATCATCTTAAGCCAGAGTCATAACACCATTTGCATAAGTCTTACATGTCCAGAGTCATAACAGCAATACACAAGTCTTACTCTTACATGTTCTGATGTCCATAGACAAACAAGATCCATAACAAAGGACGTAGTCTGATGAGATTGTTCTGTTCTGTCAGGCCCGGAACATCAAAAGTAACGCCTGCAGCAAGAGTAAGCACACATCAGAGGATTATTGACAGATTTTTCGAATCAAATACTGCTGACTGCATGTCACTTCCATATTATTTATGATCAACAAGGAGATTAATGAAAGGATATTAACATAAATAACTTCAGATCAAAGAAGCATAATTCAGTGGATTCACACTATATTTTTCTCAAAAAATTATAGTATTCACATGTTGCTTGTGTATATCAATTCGAATTATGATGATTCATGTGCAGAAGCCCAGCAAGATTGGAGTAAATTGGAGAAGCAAGTGCACATTAGATAAATTCATCCATTCTGAATTTTTGCAATCTTACCCAGGAAAAGATTTAATGGGCAGCATATGATCAACTACATCTGCAAAAACTGAATCTTGTACACGACTCATGTGCCCTTCTGCCCCTGCTGCAGTGCTACTGTTGAAGATACAGAAACAATTTTGTAACCAACAGAGTATGAATGACGCTTCTAAAATTGATGCACATGTAAATGTTCTTGAAAACTAATGCATATGGCCTATGGATTTTATCCTGACACTTTCAGCTACTTATCGTTCTCCTAAACTTCAATAGTTCTAATCTGCAGCTACTCTTTAAGCCTTTGCATTTGTATTCTACTGGATTCAAAAAAACAAACAAAGACCGCTTCTAGCATAGCAATGTTCAATTATTCCTGTAAGTACCATACCCATCCGTGAAACATTCATATATTGTGAATTGAGCCAGAGATTTTCATGGTGGATGCTTATCAAAAGATCAACATCATCTTCGAGAGCATTGATCACTTCAGGTTATTGAACGAGTAAATTATTTTCTACCCCTCTTCTCATATTCAAACCACAGGATATCAAAGTTGAAGTAATCCAAAATTATTAGGCAGGATTCATTTTTTTTAAAGATAGCAGGAGCACTGCTCTGTCATTTAAGAAGAAGAATATTAGGCAGGATTCAGATGGTCATTTTCTTGAGAATTATACTCTGCGAACCATATTCACCACAACCTTCAATTGCAGCGAAAAAGGTGCAGGAGTGAATATTGACTAGGCTAATTTGAAGGGGATTTTTTATTGGGAAAATATCTAGGCTAGTTCAGAGGTTTCTAGCTTGCAATTGCACGCAAACCAAGAAGAACTCCACAAAGCAATGATCTAGGAAACAAATTTTGAGAGATGCCCCTTGAAAAAATGTGGCAGCTTTAAGTAAGACAATTATACTCTTGTAATGCAGTAGAGTTGCCCGACAATGATGCTTGCAGTACTCACCACTACCACAAGGTCAAGTATTTGAGGCACCTCTTGATCCATTACCTGCAGAGACCACTCTTGATGCTGCAGAGACACAAATTTTGAAAATATCATCAGTCAATTGAGAAACAATTTGACCACAATCTAGATACCATAAATGTCAAGTCATGACTTTGATAGGTTCTAAAGTTGTCGAGGCACCAACATGTGTTCATAACATGTATAGCAACTGAACAAATTCCTGGGCATGTCTAGAAAGTATAAAAAATGGTTGATAACCCCAACAGAAAGAATGGTATACATACCAGAGTTATACAATTACACCAACCTAATAAATCTACTGATCATAGGATGATTGAACTCAATATTTGTAAGGATCCGATTAACCTTTTGGTAGAGGTTCTCATGCATTGCAGTACATACTATGAAGGAAACTAAACAAACTAAGTCTATCACTTAAAATGATTTGAAGAGATGATGCCTTAGTACATACCGCAAATGAAATATTTCATGCATATTTCTGGCCTAGAGAAGCTTAGTAACATCTGGAACAACTCCTTGGCCATGCTTTTAGTGACATCGTGTTTGAATGCCACTGTGACCTTTTTTAGCACTGCTGCCCAACTGAATAGTCGCTTTACAAAACTAACTTCATGTTCCAATCCTCTGAAGTTAACAATTTCTATCCCTGGAGGCAATTTAACAAGAGTCCCTCGGTTTTCCAGTCTGGTGGCTGCTCGACACAAATGCAGCCTGATGGGCACGCAGTTGATGTCTGAAACAAGGATCAAATTAACTTAGTAAGACTTCACTGATATTGTTGGATCACATTAAATGAGAGGGGAAACTGAAAAAAATTATCAAAACATTAATATTTGCAAAAATAATTCCACCTAGGCATCTGTCTAAAGCTGGAGGATTGAAGAGCCAATGCACAATGAACATGATTATTTGTAAAATTCTATAATCCTCCGGTATCATGCTATCAGCATCACTAGATTTTAAGGCTTATATTATCCAATACAAGTATGGGAACTTTACAAAAATCATACACACAAAGCTTATTGATAGCTTCTAACTCCAAGTGCACTATCAAGATCAAGCTAGCCTTCATGAAACAATGCAATACACTTGTTCACTATCACATGTTTCAAGGAGGCTGATAGTGATTAGAAAATAAGTGCATAACAAATCACTCAGTCAAAACGTTATACTATAGAGAAAAGTGTTTCCATTAGAAGGCACAGAAAAAAGGGACTACCCAGATCTAGAAGCCTTACCCTTACTTACACAAGTTGGAAAGACTTTACCACCGCACTAGTGCGAACCACCCCACAAACATAGGCAATAGATAAAAATCCAACTAATGGCACAGGGTCACTAGCAGATCAAGCCTTGGCAGACCAAGAAATGTAAATGTGTATTAGACATATATGTAGAGGATAGCTTTACCACAGAATCCTTATGAGTCAATTCCAGCACCAGCATTCTTATACTAGAACACATCCTCAGAACATGGAATGCGCTGGCCCCAAAGGCATGACCATTTGCAATTATATCCAGGTGCAGAAACCAGATGTCAGGGAGCGTTTTCATGGGTCCGATCAAGAAATTGTAGTTACTTATATCCTGTGTGCGATAGAAAGAAAAGGATCAGACATGACAACTGGAAGGAGAAAAAAACATCTCAGTATTATTGTTATAAACTGTCCATGGCTTAGCATAAAGGAAATGTTGTTATAATCTAGCAAGCTCTTGTTGTAATAAAACTTGGCCACACTGCAAACCCATAAGGAAGTGTACTGCCAACTGTGTGATGTTATGTCTCACCAAATATTTTGAAACCAAATGATGAAAGAATGGCATGGAGACTTGAGAAAAGAAGAACAAGTGGGAACTTGTCATGACAACTCTCATTACAGAATCATGTAGACAATTATGCACATACTACATCCCCAAATGTTGCATTGACAGTTTAAAACAAACATGACTTAATTAAAATACTTGATGATACCACAAAACTGACTTTTTTTTCTTCCAAATAAGAACTAGTATACGGTACTCAATATTCAGTAACTGAGAACAAGAACGGAAATGAACTCACCCATGCATAGACCAGTGTGAGAGATAGATTTCTGAGGACCTTGAAACATGGCAATAGCCCTATTGCTGGGCAAATGAAGTGTAAAATGGCCTCTGATCCATAAGCATGGATCGAGGTGCGCAGCGATTGGAGATGTTCCATTTTGCCAAGCTGGACAGAGCTTGCATCATAGGAATCCTGCCAGGAGAGCAACTTCAGCTGAGGGGCTGAGATGTTGACGACCGGATCTTCAATGAGAAAGGCAAAGCAGGACCCCAAGGCAAAATGTTTGAGCACTGGAGCCACAACAGTAAGCTGCTGCAGGCCCCACGGTGAAAATAGCTTCATCAGCTGGAGAGACTCGGAATAGATGGTGACAGTGAGCAGCCCCTGGGTATCCTCGACGATGAGCTTCAGCAAGCACGGGCACAGCAACGAGGAGGCATCATCGCCAACACCGAGTCGACTCGTGCCGTGGAACCGGACACGTACCAGGGAGAGCTCGGAGAGCCGAGCGAAGATGCCACCGGGCGGCACAGAGAGGCCAAGAAATCCCAGGTCGAAGGAGATGGTGGTGGCTTTCTCGAAGCAGGGAAGATCAAAGGCCCCTCCTTCGCCTTGCTCCTCTGCATTATCGTAGATCAGGGACCCGGAGAGGCGGGCCGCTGCGACGGGGAGCCACGCCGCCACGGACTCCGCGGTGGCGTCGACGGTCCCGACGGAGAGGCGACGGAGTTCCGCTTGGTGGGCGCCGAGGGCGTCCCGGATGAGGTGGGGATTGCGGGATCCCGGGAACGAGAGCTCCGGGAGGAGCGCCCAGACGGGGCGCCAGCGGCGGGAGAGGACGCTGGTCCGCGCGGCGGCGGCGGTGGTGTCGAGGCGGTGAAGGATGAGGAGGAGCACGTCGTCAGGGAGGGCGCTGAGGCGGTCCTCGCCGGCGCCGGCGCCGGCGCACTTGGCGGCGACCTCACCGCCGCTCAGCACCATGGGAAGGGGAATAGATCGATTTCAGATGGGGAAAATTAGGTGTGACTTGTGAGACACTGAAAAAATGTGATCTTTGCTCCACCACACTAAAAAAAGTGGTGTTTGCCACAACACACTAACATTTGATGGCAATTAGATGTAGGACATTACACCTATTATTATAACCAATTTAAATAGAAAGGCATACAAAATGACTCAAATAACCACGCCTTCTTTCTACTCTCCTGACCCGAATTGATCCCCAGTCCCCACCTGTTGCTCCGTCTCCGCCTGCCTTCCTTCCTTTCGGGCGGACGGCGGCGGGTGGCCCAAGAGGAGAGGACGGTGGCAGCTGGGTCTGGGAGGAGAGGATGGCGGCTGTGGATGGGCCTCGGAGAAGCGGACGCGCGCGGACCCACACGGGTGGAGCCAATGGCGGCAGGCCCGGGCGGCGGCGGCGGCGGCTGTCGTGCGTGGGAGGAACAGCCGGTGGCGGGGAGGAATGGCCGCCCGCGTGTGCCACCCTCGCTCGCCCGCCTGACGAAGCTCCAGGAAGATCAGCGAGCCCATCCGCGCGCGCCACCTCCTCCATGGCCTCCACCGCGCCGCGTGGGAGCACCACGAGCACGCCGTGCCCACCAGCGACGGATTAGTCGGCATCTTCTTTGGGATAAGGCAGCCTCTCGGAGCATGGCGCGGGCTCCTGGAGTGGGCACCTGGCCTTCCTGCCCGTCGATGGCCGCAGCTCCCTCCTCTCTCATGCTTCTCCAGGATGGTGCGAGCGAGGTACGCCTCGTACCGACCGCTGCCGACGGTGTGTCACCGGGTAGCTTGTGTCGCATCGAGATCTAACTATCTCAGGGAGGGAGAGGTAAGCAGAGGAGGGGGCAACTTCCCGGCGTTCCTACTGCTCGTACTCGTACTAGCGGCGTCCTCTTCCTCCCGGCGACCCGGAGGCGCGACGCGGGAGCGACGGTGATCTGATGCATCTGCTCGCGTACAGGAGGATGAGAGAGAGGAAGCAATTGACCTGACATGTGGGCCCCAATGGGTGGAGGTATTTGACTCATTTTGATTGCCTTTCTACTAAAATTGGTTATAATAATAGGTGTAATGTCCTACACCTAATTACCAGTAAATGTTAGTGTGTTGTGGCGAAGACCACTTTTTTTAGTGTGGTGGAGCAAAGACCACTTTTTTCCGGTTTCCCCTTCAGATTTGGATTTGAGGGTTAACGTGTATGCATATCGTACGTTTCATTACAACATCCAAATTCAGTACGTGCAACATTGAAATTCAAAATTTGTAACATAAAGAAAAGAAAAAATGTTGGTAGACACTACTTTGATGATGAGGAAAAACATGCCGCAACATCTGATTAATGTTTGCATGGAACACTCAAAGTCCAATTGACACATCTCAATGAAAAGCAACTTCCGAATTAAACATTTGCAATATGTGTTTGAACCGTTTGCAACATCGCGATATCGAGATCTACTTTTTGCAACATCAACATGAAACACTTGCAACATTCCTTCGAACTATCTGGAACACTCAAACGTACACTTGCAACATACACCCAAACATGTCTTTTGCTCGCCATCAGTGCCGCCTGGGAGCTCCTTTGGCAGCCTGCGCGGGGGAAGCCGCGGCCTGGCCGTACCGCTGGCGAGCTACGGCCCTTGCCGCCGTGTGAGCTCCACCTTGTCCACTGGTGAGCTCCGCCCCTGACCACCTGGAGCTCCTCCGGCAGCCCGCGGCGGCGAGGATGGTGCCAACACCTGGGAGGAGCTCCTCTTGAGCACTCGAAGGGGTCACCGCAGCACGCGGCGGTGCACTGGCTATACGCCCTCGGTGGCACATAGGGTGGCGGTTGCTAGGGAGCATTGAGGAGAGGGACAAAAGAGGATGAGAGGACTGCGGATGGTGAGACACCGAGTGAGCATGCTCCTGTTGTGCTCAGCTGCTAGGGAGCTCGACCGCACCGAAGGGGCCGCGGTCGCCGGGCCCACTACCGGGGGCTCGCCCGCGCTGGAGGGGTCGCGGCCACCAAGGAGCTCACCCGTGTTGGACAGGCTGAGGCCGTCGGGGCAGCTCGCCCGCCGCCGGGGAGCTCGCCTGCACTGGAATCTGGAGAGCTCGCGTGAGGAGAGAGGGGCGTCGCCGCCGCGAGAGCTCTTCATCGTGACGTCCGGCCGGCTGACGGCAGCGGCTGGTGCCACTCTTCGGGCCGCACTCAAGCAACCGCGCCTGGTGGAGCAGCTCCTCGCTGGCGGGCGCACGTGCAGGGAGCGCCCTTCCACCATCGTTGACCGCTGAGAGAGAGAAGAAAGTGATTGGTGGGGTGGAAGACGCGGTGGGGAAAGGATAAGACTGGGAGGTGGGAGGAGCCGCGTCCGATATTTTAACACGCATCAGATGTCACGCTCGTAGCATTACCGTTAAAATGTTGCTTCTCACCTGTGTGCCATCGAAAAGTTTGTTCACACATGTATGCCACTGATTTCAACTTCGTGTCATGTGTGCATTTCGTCCATTTCTTCAGCTAATGGTGTCAAATATATAATGGTGTCAAATAGATATGTGAAATCATTTTACCCATACGGGCAACATCAGACTTCTCTTTCCTCTTCCTTCTCCCCTTCACGCTCCTGAGTCTCCTCTGCACTTGAGCACTGGTGCCAAGCAGTGTTGCCATGCCACTTTGGGCGAGCTCTGCCCGGCACGGGCCGCCGCAGGCGCGCCGCTTTGGGCGAGCTTTACCCCAGTCGCTGCAGACATGTCGGCGTGGGCGAGTGCACACGAGCTTTGCCCATCCTGGCAAACGCATCGCAGACGCTCTGCCCCGTGCGTGCGAGCAAGCTTCGCCTGGCCACCGCGTGCAAGCGCACGCGAGCTCTGCCATCCCAGCGAACCCGTCGCAGGCGCGCTGCCGCTTGCGCGCGGGTGAGCCCCACCTGGCCGCCGCATGCGCGCCGTCGGGCGAGCAATGCTCTGGCCGCCGTGGGTGAGCGCACGTGAGCTCTGCCTATCCCAACGAACACGTCAGAGGGGATCGTCCCGGAGATTTGTACCAGTGTCACCCGTGGCAGCGGAGAGGTCCATGGCGCACAGGTCGTAGATTCGTTGGGGTCGGTAGCTAACATGTCGAGCGAACATCGTGTTCTGCTTTTGCTAAATCGTACGCCAGCGTGAGCTTCGGGTCTTCCAAGAATGGCGGTGGCGGGAGCGGGCGCCACAGCCAACTCCTCATGGGGTGGTGGTAGGCGAGCAGCTCGAAGCTGTACGGGCTGTTGGGGGCCATGTCCAGGACATAGACGTTGCCGACACTTACTAAAGAAAACATTTTTAGCAGCGGGTGAAATGACATTTCTAGATGCGGCACGAGACCCGCTCCTAGCTGTCGCTTTTAGAAATAGCGGTTTCTAGTTGTCCCCCCCCCCCCTCCTTTTTTAATTTTGGCGATTTTTGGATAGTAACCCGAGGTTGCTTCGGTCGGGTTGTTGTAGCTGTCGGGAGGAAGAAGACGAGGTCGAGGCGACCCGCTCCTGGAAAGCCATTAACAAGTGCGGGTAACTGAGCTACAGTACCGCATGTTTTTGCTGGATCGGGCGGCGATTTCGCCCGCGCCTAAAAAAACGGGTCGCTCTTACAAATGTTTTTCTGTAGTAGTGCGGCGTGGTCACCGCCGTGCTGGTGGGGATGGAGACTGTGATGCATCGGTGTCCATGCTTGGGAGAGTTCATCGGCGGCCAACAACAGGAGCACGATGAGATGGCGATAAAATTAAAAAACATTGAAAAGACAATGACAAGTGGGACCCACTTGCAGTCACTCAAAGGGTAAGATGGACATTTCAGATGCCCGATCCCACATGTCAGGACTCCCTAACAATGAAAATATAACTGATCTTGAATGAAATGGCACACAAGACACCAAAGTTGAAGTCAGTGGCATATAGATGTAAACGAACTTTTCAGTGGCATACAGGTGAGGAGCAACTTTGTTAATGGCATACAGGTAAAACCCTCTTTGCATTTGAGTTGGAGGGCACGAGCTCACTGTGGAGTGTATACTACACACTGGAAGGACCAAGTTGCTAGTTGGGTTTCACTTGGGGGTCCTTGGTGAAAATTTGGTTACTTTTTAAATGAACCTGACTGAACTCCTGAGGAGGGATTGATAAAAAATTAGGGCATTTTGAAACATTTCCTAGTGTGTCATTCCATTATCAGCAAGAGGAAGATGTTTGCAAGATCTGCAGCATACTGAAATTAATTTGCATGTGATTCAGATATTCTTATTGGTTGGCCATTCCATTACCAACTTGACAAGAATATTCGTGTCCTAATCAACGGTATTAATAATCTCCTTATCTGAAACAGTCTTAAATTAATTTGTGTGTGATTTAGGTATTCTCATTTTTCAGGTACAAGGAACCCCAGAAACCCCAACGTGATGATATTGTGCGCTTGATTTTTTTTTAAAAGGACAAATATGATCTATCATCCATCCTTCATATATCTATCTATAAATAAAAGTGAACTTGAAGAATCAGAAATATCCACGGATGGTAGCATTGTAACAGTAAGAATTTCAACCAGGTGGATTCCTTATAAAAAAAAAACCAGTGCTTGGAATCACTAGTTTCCAGCACCTAAAGGCCAACAAACTAAGAACACAAATCTCTTGATGCTAAAAACCTTCCTACCACAACACAATTCGCCAATGACCAAGAAACCCACAGCTGAGAGTGTTTTTTCAGGCACTCGACGAAGCCACTCTTGGTCCCTCATCTATCGAGGCTGCTCCCGGTACTGCAGAAAAGCACAAAGTTTAAGAATAACATGACCTAGTTGCCCGAACATTTGCTTTAAAAAAAAAGGAAAACTAAGTAACTGGCTGATAAACAGTTAGCAGTGGCAGTAATTTACTATCTACAGCACTACCAGGTAACATCCACATTTGATCATTAATTAAGATAATTTGCTCTAGTAACTATCATCTTGCATATATTTTTATGTTGTCTCATGAGTCATGACACTGACAGATTGCAGTTAAGCACACTAGCACAGTAACGGATAAAACAATTGAAATAAAACAATTGAAAGATTGTCATGACAGACCGATTGCAGCTGGTGACTTATCATCAGTCTGTAACAGTTGAAATAAAACAATTGAAAGAAAAAACAATCTTTGGAATGTCTTGTCGATTTAAACAATGCTCAACATGTAGGTTATTGGAATAGCCTGAGAGGCTGTGATGTGATGTTCCTCATGATTTCACAAACCTATTAGCTTAGTCTCGATCACGAATAAGCACAACTTGCAACAATAGGTTAAAAATGCACATGGTGTACTGATGTAGTACAGTACCTGGGGTCAAGAACGTCATGTAGGGAAAAATATCGTAGGGAATGTCGCCAGTGGCATCATCACTGACATTGCAAACCTCTTTGATCTGGCTGGACTTCAAATTGATGGTGAAGAGTCTACCGCTGGTGTCCACAAGGAAGACACCAACGCCTTCCGCGAAGCCAACCACGTGAAGTGGGATCGAGAAGCCGACGACATCAACAGGAAGAAGCTGTTTCTCGAGCTCAATGACTCTGGTTTCTGTCCAGTCCCCACC